>CAIGRL010020279.1:0-10248 GCA_903798325.1 Fraxinus xanthoxyloides
TTCAAATTGTACCCAATTTAAATCCTCAATTATCTTAAATATAAAATAAACCCCAATAAAATAAATTATTCCAATCAAGTCCCTAATTGACTTTGACTTTGACAATTCAACTGTACTTTGACTAAGAAAATATGGGCTATCACAAAAATCATCTTTCAATTAAAAATAAAATAAAAAATAAAAATAAAAATAAAAACCAATTTGGCCCAAATATGTTTTTACTCAATTGGATGAAACCGTAAATGACTAGTTTTAGATAGAAAAAACATCTTTCAATAAAAAAACCAATTTCACTGAAATATGTTTTTACTCATTTGGATGAAACTGTAATGCTTTTTTGTGAACAATGTACACCTTTTCGAGACTAATCATTGTAGTTTATAAATTACTGGTCCATGTAGAGAGAGAACAAATTTTGGTTAAAAGCAAGGTAGAGAAATACATTAAAAGGGGAGGAGGCTACAGGTCAAATGTTTTAACATTTTTTTTTTTGTAAAATGAGTTAAACTTTTCTCTTGTTGTTAGTGAATTTGTATCTTGATTTGGTCAATAAAATGTGCATGCAGGTTAATTTCATCTGCTGTGGTCAGGTACTGGATCCCACTTCCACAATAAAGGACGTGGCAAATTTATGGGTGCCAAACAATATTCCTGTTCCTATAAAAGCAATCAATGAATGGACTGTAGAGGAGGTAGTGATTAAGCTACACTTCATCATCTGCAAGGAGATTTAAGACTATGAGTGAACTACCAAGTTGTAGTTGATTCATGACTTCCAGTTTTTTCTAGTTTTATCTCTCTGTTTCTTTGGAGATATCTAATCTTTTTCATTAATACTAAACGTTAGTCCAGCCCAGCCCACTATATGTAGAACATTTCATGCATGCCAAAAGAAAAAAAGATTATAAATGGATCATGGTGAACACCTTAAATTGATTTTCATGCACTCCATATATGTTGCACTTTCCATGAGATAAAAGTTCCTTATTCATCTACAATATACGTATATAAGAAAAGACCAATAATATGAAAGTGAATATGAAGAGTAAGTTTTTTATAATTGCATTATTAATGAAACTCCAATAATATGAAAGTGAATATGAAGAGCAAGTTTTTTTATAATTGCAATATTCATGAAACTGAAATGATTGCAATGAGATCAGTATCAATGAATCTGTTTGCAATGGCACACTGAATATATGTTGTCCATTTAAACAAACTCATCAATATAGCTTACCTGGAAAGGATCAACATGTGACCTCTTTTGCACTTAGAAGAGAATTCTTTTAGCCTTAATACGGATTACAAAAGCATAAAACAAATACGGGGAAAAAGAACTTCACTAAATCTGAATTTTCGATTGTGAAATTGATTTTCTTTGATATAATAGTTTAGGATCACAAAGGGACATGTACCATGGATGAAGAATCACCTCTTGGAGAGGAATCTAAAAATCCCCACCCTATTTTTATGCAGGGCAATGCAACACATTCAAGTTCTTTGCAGTGCAGCAGTCCATGCAGATTATCACGCTTAACCTTGTCCAACACTTTTTATGTTTAAAAATTTCTAATACAATTCAAACTTTGGATTCAAGTGATCAAACTTGAACTATGCAAAACCATAGGCTGTTTCCATTTTCATGCTTTCATTATGTACTAGATGGAAAAACAACTATTTTTTATTGTTAGTTTTAAAAAACCAATTTTATACATCAAATTTTATGTGTTTGATGTACATTTTTTAGGAGAGAATGCATTTTATTTTTTTTGTGATGTGATGATATGTGGTTGAAAAAGAAGGAAAATTATTGATGTGATGAAAAATATTATTTTAATGAAGAATGTGTGGTTGAAAATGGGTAGAAGAATGAGAATGAAAATAAGAATGTGGCTCAAAGAGGGGCTAAAATATTTATGCATCTCTAGTTTTATGTAAATTGATTTGATGTGTCTCTTAGTTCACTCATCCATCACAGTGTCAGTAAGCTTACGCAATTCTGATTCTTGAGGGAAAGTATGTGTTTGTCCAATATTCCTTTTATTTTGTCAAATAATTGCGCCAAAAATTCATTTGTTTGATATAGGAAAGTTTTGCTTAATGATGTGGATTCAAAAAAAAATAAAAATGTCACGTCCTTTAATCTAAATCCTTTTTTTGATGCACATCACTCGCACCAGAGCAGCACTTAGTTTGCAGGAATAAAAAATAGTAACTTCCTTTTTTATCCTTTTTATTGATCCAAACTCATGTATTTCTTTAACTCATTATAAAATACTAAAACTAAAACTTTGTTAGTACTAATTGTTTGAAAATAAAAAATAATTGATAATATTTGAAACAACTTTAATATTGGAAGCATACCAGGAGCTTTTAATGATATATTTCAATTAAAAATTTGCAACAAGTTTTTAACCTTTTTTTTTATGATAAGTGCAATTTGATATACAAAATACAATCTTTGAATAAAAAATCCAATTTTATACAAATATATTCTTCACTGATCCAGATGATCTAAATTGCTGGTAGACAGATAACAAGTTTTACTCAAAGCAAGGTAGCAATTTTAAGCTCCTGAGTTTGCAAACATTCTGTGCATCCAGCAACTCTCAGTTGAGTTTTTTCTACAGATAGCCATTGCAGATTTGGTATCATTCCTTAGTTTATAATTGAATTGCTTCTTGAATTTTTCGAACCAATCAATCGCCAATAGCTTTGTCAGCACGTCAGCCGGTTGATTGTTGATATTTACCTAATTTGTTATAAAATGATGTCAAAGTTCAGTATATTTTCATACAGCATGGAAGACTATGCCGGTCATAAAAAGAACTATACCAACTATCACGCTTGGCGTGCTAAGAAAGGTGTTCTTCATTTAGTTTGTTCTAAGATTAATTTAACATCAATACCTAGACACTCATAGTAGATAGATTTTGATACAACGACTCACATCGGTGTGTCTATGCAGAGAAAACGAAGTGATGGTGAAAGATATATCTATGTTGGCGACGGCAAGATGGTGGAAGTAGAAGTAAAAAGAAAATTTAGATTATTATTAAAGGCTGGATTTTATTTGAATTTTAATAAGATATTTATTGTACTGTCTTTTCGATGGAATTTGATTTCTATTTCTACTTTGGACAAATCTTATTATTCTTGTTCATTCGAGAATGGAAAATTTAGTTTGTTTCATGATTCAAAATTGGTTGGTGTTGGTTCTTTGTGGGGTTACAATAATCTTTATTTAATTTATACGGTTGCTTCTTTTAATGAATCCTTGCATGTAACTACTCAAGGTGTAAAGCAACAATTAACCGGTGAGAATTTTGCCTCGTTATGGCATAAGAGATTAGGTCACATCTTCAAGAGGAGAATTGAGAGACTTGTGTTTAACAAAATTCTTGATCCTCTTGACTTTACAAATTATGATATGTGTGTTAATTTTATAAAGGGAAAACAAAATATTTCAAGCCAATAGGACTTTAGATGTATTAGAACTAGACATACAGACTTTTGTGGACCATTCCATATAGCTTCTTGGAATGGTGACAATATTTTATAACATTCATAGACAAATTTTCTAGATATTGTAAAATATATCTCATTTATGAAAAATTACGGTCGCTGAATGTGTTCAAAAACTATAAAATTGAAGTTGAAAACCAACTTAGCAAAAGGATGAAAAGAGTTAGATTTAAACGTGACAGTGAGTACTATAGCACATAGACGGTTCAGGTAAACAACGTCCAGGACCATTTGCTAATTTTTTAGAGGAATACGATATTGTCCCATAGTATACTATGCTGGGTTCATCCACTATAAGTGGTGCTGGTGACAAACAAATTAGAACGTTTAAGGATATAGTGAGGAGTATTATTACTCATTCTACCTTGCCAGAATCACTCTCGGGTGAAGCATTAAAGACCGCAGTGTATATACTCAATAGAGTTCCAAGTAAAGCTACTAATAAAACCCTTACGAGATTTGGACATGCAAGATGCCTAGTTTTAAGCATGTACACATTTGGGGATGTCAAGCCATGGAACGTTCTAACTCTAAAAAATGGCTCTATGCCATGAATGAAATGATAGAGTCCATGAACGACAACGACGTGTGGGATCTCGTTCCATTGCGTGACGGTGCAAAACTCATTGGTTGCAAATGGATATTTAAGACCAAGAGATATTCGAAGGGTAATGTGGAGAGGTATAATACTCGTCTTGTCGTAAAAGGGCTTTACACAAAATGAAGGCACCAATTATAAAGAGACTTTCTCTTTGGTTTCTTCGAAAGCCTCTTTCAGGATTGTAATGGCATTAGTAGCACATTTTGATCTTAAGTTACACCATATGAATGTTAAGACAATGTTTCTCAATTGTGACATTGATGAAACAATTTACATAGTATAACTAAAAAACTTTGTGTCGGATGATGCAAAGAAAATTGTTTGTAAATTAAAGAAATCTATCTATGGACTCCAACAGGCAAAACGTTAATGGTATTACAAGTTTCGTGAAGTGATCATCTCGTATGGTTTTGACATGAATTTGGTTGATGATTCTATATACCATAAGTTCAGTTGGAGTAAGTACATTTTTCTAGTTTTATATGTCGATGACATATTGCTCGCCAGCAACAATATAAGCTTATTGCACGAAACCAAGAGATTTTTAGGAATTTTGAGATGAAAGATCTTGGTAATGCCTCTTTTGTATTAGCAATTCAGATACACGAGGATCGTTTTCTGGGTATTCTTGGATTATCACAAAAGAGCTATATCGAAAAGATAATTAAAAGATATGGCACGCAAGATTGTAAACCAGATGATACCCTTGTAGCTAAAGGAGACAAGTTCAATTTAAGTCAATGCCTAAAAATAACTTGAAAATTAAAGAAATGCAGAAGATTCATTATTCTTCAGCTATGGGAGTCTGATGTATGCTTAGGTTTGTACGTGTTTAAATATAGCGTACATTCTTAAGATACTAGGGGAGACATTTAAGTAATCCGAGAATGGATAACTGGAAAGCTGCCAATATTCACAAAGAACAAAAGACCACATGCTCACATACACGAGACCAGATCAGTTGGAGATAATCGGTTATTCTGATTCCAATTTTGCAGGATGCGAAGACAGTAGGAGATCCACTTCAAGCTATATCTACCTGCTTGTTGGAGGTTCTATTTCTTGGAAGAGTGCTAAGAAGATACTCATAGCTACTTTCCCCATGGCAGTAGAGCTTGTAGCATGTTACGAGGCATTAAACCATGGAATATGGTCGCAAAATTTTGTCACCGGGCTGCGCATTGTGGACAGTATAGAAAGACCACTTAAGTTATTTCGTGAAAATAAATCAGCAGTGCTATATTCTAATAACAACATGAGTTTGACGAAGTTAAAACATTTTGAGATCAAGTTCCTAGCTATTAAAGAAAGATTTCAGAGTGGACATGTGTCAATAGAGCATATTGGGACAAAGTTCATGGTTGCAGATCCGCTTACTAAAGGATTGATACTGAAGGTCTTTAATGAGCATACTACTCATATGGGTATAATATCTCTTGAAGATATCTATTTCAGTGGGAGTTTTTATTCATGTGGTTTTCATATTAGACACATGTATTGTCATTTTGGATATAGTTTTCGATTATAAAGTTTGTATTTTTGTGGACCAGTTCGAAATAGACAAGTTAAGATCGCATCATATGTAATTTGTATGCTACACATTCATGTTTGATCCATGTCATTCAGTTATGTTGATATAAGTAACCGTTGATGAGTTCAGTTACGATATAAGTAGCGAAAGCCACTTTAATCCTATGTTGATATGATTGATGAACAGATTGTTTGGGGATGCATTCAATAATGATTTCAAAATTCTGAGTACTCATAAAGTTTTGTTTAATGTACAAATATAAGGTAACACATATAACCCAAGTGAGAGATTGTAAGGATCTTAATCAAACATGTGGGTTTATATGCGAAGTATTGTGTATTAAATTAAAGACTATCAATTTTGGTTAAGCCCTATTGAAGTGATCTAATAAGGTTTCGATATTTTGGGCTTTAAAACGTCAAATTAAAGTGTGGGTCTTTATGTGTAGAGACCAGGCATGTTCCTAATTTCATGATAGGCCGAATTAGGTTAACGGTCTGTTAGTATTTATATACGATTATTGTCCCCTGATCATATGGGTTTAGGTTCATGTCCTGAATCTCATCATCAGAGAAAAATAAAGGAACAACATATTGATCTGGAAGATGAAAATTGCATGATTCATTCATTGCATTAATCATATCTGATTCAGGTATGCTTCCACTTCGGTTATTTCTACAATTACGTACATCTGTATATGTATAATTATATATAATTGTGATTGATTGATTTAAATTATAGTGTTACTATAATTAAGTGCGTCTAAATATTGTGGAAATTAAGTAAATTTTCATATATATGAAAGATAAGTTAGAAAGATTCTTTTTTAAATTAGTAAACTAACATATATGTATGAATTATATATACTATATATAATTATTGTGATGTATTCCATTTTTTAGTATACAATTATAGGGATATCATTATGACATTTTCCTTTTTGGACCTCTTTATGTACCTATAAATGCCACACCTAAAGCACACCTATAAACACCCACAAACTATCACTTTATTGAAAAAGTCAAATTGTCCTTTAAGTATTCACTACAATTCTCTTCAAATTATCAAGGTATGTGTAGTCATGTTGTATGTTAAATCATTTTTCACCCTTTAAAATACAGAATTCGATTTATGAATATGATATGAGTCCTATATATTTAAGTTTAATGAATCGGAGTTTAGTAACGCTACGCATGAGAATTATAAAAGCGAAGTACGGTTCTTAATTCCTTGTGTCCCTATGCATGTTACAATTATATACCAGGACTATTATGACCACCTAAGTTCGGTTTCTAATCCCTGTGTCTCCTCGTGCATGTCAAGAATACCTAAATTTTAAATTTGAATTATGGTTTTTGTGGCTCATTTATTGGGATTTTATCTCATTACTTTTGATTTTTCCCTTTCAGGTAATGATGTTTGAGATATTGGAATGGAACTAGCCACTAGTTGTATAATAAAGAGGAAATATTTTATGATTTTTTTTAACAATATGTTTTTTTATTTTTAATTATTGCTACTATGGGGATAATTATTTTTATGAAAGTTCTATTTTAACCATATGTATTTAACGACACAAAATGTAAGGTTTGGGTCATTACAAGTACGGTCTAGACAATCTCCTAGACAAGCTTACCTATTTCGTGTAATCTCCAAGGCCCTCGTGAACCATGTGTTCCTCATACTAGCTCTCGACCTTCTAGAATTAAATATCGCCTATGGATCACAAAGAACCCATTCTTGTTTTCTTCGTGGGTATTGGCCGCCTTCTGGAATCCTGAGCACTCTCTGATAGAGATTTAGAAAGTGGGTATTTTGATATTGTGGATTGATATTTTCTCTAAGGTGTGGTTGATTGATCGCAAAGGTTAGATACGTCTAAGATCTCCAAAATATATTCCCTAGGTAGAATAATATGATCAACCACCATTTTTCACGAAGTGGGCTTGTGTATTTATAGTATAGAGGTATGGGGTTGTATTGGATATATAGAACTCTTAAAAATCGCAAACTAGGATTTCTTAGATGCCACGTCACTTGAGCCCCAAGTTAGGCAAGCTAGCTTAATTTTGGCATTTTTTTTCCTTGTTCTATACTCGAACCTAAGGACTCCTAATTCTTCTATACAACATTACTAACACCAGAGCAGCACTTAGTTCGCACGAATCAAAAATAGTAACTTCATTTTCACTCATTATAAAATACTAAAACTAAAACTTCATTAGTATTAATTGTTTGAAAATAAGAGTATATTAATAATATTTTTAACAACTTTAATATTGGAAGTATTCCAGGAGCTTTTATTTATATTTTTTAATTAAAAAAATACTACATCTGTTTTAACCTTTCTTTTTTTGGATAAGTTCCATTCCAGAAACTTGCTTGCACCTTCACTAACGAAATCCACGTGGTGTGCCTTCAGTTTTCACTAGCAAATTGTAAAGAAACAAAAGTATAATAGTAGTGATGGCAAAAAAAAAATCCGAACCCACCCCGTGAAGAATAAAAAAAATAATTAACTACAAATAAAAAAAAATAGTTAACTAGAAATTTTTGAAAAAAAAAAAAATAAACAGGGCAGGAAATGGGGCAAACTCGCCCTGAACCCGCCTATTGTCATCTCTAACTAAGCCATGATAAGAATGGGTAATGTCAAGTCCCTAACTTGCAACATAGAAATGACCTAAACTGCAAGGCACTATTACTATTATCATTTTCAAGTAATACAAGATTGATTTCAAGGAAATTAGGACAACTATCTAGCTAGGGCAAGAATACATTTTTGAGATGTGACAAATTTTCAAGAATTTCATTAATTTATCCCACTTGTTATGTATCTTGGACATTGATTGTCAAATCATTAAACCTACCATACTTAGGATGAAACAAAAATCAAACTGCGGCAGTTAAGATATATAATATCATATTATGATTACTAAGTAATGTCATTATCCTATCTAACATAAATATTTTGCAACTTCGTGGTCAATTTAATAGCCATAACAAGTCATCACGTTTCTCGATCATATTAATGACAAGCTTACCGAAATTGACTATCATCTCTTTGGCGTGGAATATTCTCTTTAGATCATAGTATTAAAGAATTATATGGTTATCGAGATGTCTATCCCTAATGAGGTGTTTGGTGTGGATTAAAATCAGATTTTCAGTAAATTGTGATATAAATTTTTTAAATGTGTAGTTGAAAAATGTAGAACCTATGATAGATTTGGATGATATTGATTGTTTGACTTTGACCCAAACATGCCTTATAGTTATTATCTCTTTTTATCGGTGAAAATTGATTATTTTGCCCATGTTTGATATGCATTAAAAATCTTATGCTCATTCTTCTACTAATTTTCAACCACACATTTTTCAATAAAATAATATTTTTCATCACATCATTAATTTTTCCTTCTTTTTTCAACCACACATTCTCCATCAATCTGCTATTTCAGAATACATTTTTTCAAAATAATATGACTCAAATACACCCATTATATTATGTTGAATCGTAGCCTCAACGAATGTGTTGACTAAGAAACTCAGATATTTTACTCTACAATCAAACGATAATATAGGGCACTTAGCCCAATAAAACTTGACGAAGAAAGAAATATTATAGTATGAAAATGAAATAAAATCTTCACTGGATCATGTTTGTCGCCTGAAAAGGATTGTGTAGACTATGTGCACCTTGTGGTCCACTATCATTATCATATAAAACTAAAACCCCGTTTTTCAGTTAATTTTTCTTTTTTTTTCAGCATTTTTTAAGGGAAAGTTGGGAACTTCAATTAGAAAGTTAGTTCCATAAAAGTGCAGATAAAAGGGTTTTATTTATTTTATTTTTAGTAAGGCCGACAAGTCCTTAATATCTGCACAATTTTCAGGGAAGATTTATGTATTTTCTGATTAACATGCTCACTCGATCCAAAGCGCGTTGCAGGCACAGCCTAGTTAGTAAGCCAGATAGAAAGCGTGCTGGGAACGTTCTCCATAAGAGAGTGAAATTCTGACACTTACATTCTAAGTATTTCTCTAACTTTAAGGTACCGAACACTCCCGTTTTTACGTTATATTTATGAGTGGTCTTAACGGTCCCCACATCGACATGAAATATGCTTACGACTTAGTCCATGCTTTAGCTCCATTAAAATTTTGATGTATTTTTTTCTTGTGTAATCACGTATTTTTTAATAAGATTATATTTCATGTAAATTCAATTTTTTTATTTTATTTTTAACCACACATTCTTAAAAAATTATTAGAATATACTTTTCCCCAAAAATTGATTTTAATAGAACCCAAACAAGGGCTTAAAGATTTCTTTGGCTTAACTGCGAAATAAAATAAGTGAAAACTAATTTCATTTTTAACCTTGTTAAGCTCCCATCTCTTAAAACTTATATTTTTTCAAACTCGTTTTTAACCACATATTTAATGATATTCACAATTTTTGTTGACTTTTCAATCACATTTCAATATTTTTTAGGGTGTGTTTAAGCCACATTATTTTAGAAAAATGTATTATTAAATAATATATTGATGGAGAATGTGTGGTTGAAAAAAAAAAAAGTCATTGATG
>CAIGRL010020328.1:0-11302 GCA_903798325.1 Fraxinus xanthoxyloides
TAATCAAAAGGTGATGCTTTGATGGATTTTATGTATTGCCGTGTTGACGTAAAAGAATTTTATGCTTTCTTTTACAAAAGGTTATGTTTGGGCATTCTTTCCTAGAAAGTTAATTAGATTTGTGCTTGGTCCTTGTTGGGTTTATTTAAAAATGAGTTTTTAATTATATTTCGATAAAAGTTGAAAAAATGTATGGTTGATAAAAGTTGTGTTAGTTCTATGAAATGTATGGTTGAATGGATTTAAAGAAAAAATTATTTTTAAAAAATAAAGGCCAAACATGGACTTGTTAATTGTTAGACTATATCCTTAATTAAAAAAAAAATTTAATGATCAACTGAATAATATTTTGATTCCCACTAATATTTTATTTCAGCCAAACTCAAAGATTTCAGTATTGTTAGAATTAGGGTATTATCCGAATTCTTTGTTAAAGATAATTGAGAGTTCTAATTAAAGTGTACATTAATAAGAATTCTATTTGGAATACTATTATTAAATCATATTCAAGTTTGATTGATAAATTCTAATTGAACTTCTACTTGAAAACTCAATTGTGAACAAAAATTTGCATTGGACTTAAAAAGGACGTTGAAATAAAGAAAATCAAGTTTTAAAGTAAATGACCCAATAATAGGCGCCACAGAGCCATCGTCATAGTGCTATAGCGCAAGGTAGTATTTGGCCTGGTGCTGCAGCACCGTGGAGCCATGCCAAGCATTGAGGAGTCGCGAAGCTACCAGGCTGCTTTTGTCCTGCACAATTTTTTATTCTCTGTTTTTGGGAAGATCGATGTTTTTTTATCAAGTTAACACTTCAACTTAATATTTCGTGATGGTAATAATAAAATATGATATTCCGCTATTAGATTGCAATACAAAATTCTATTAGTGATAGGTAAAAATGAGAGCAGTGCTCGCTTTAATGGATTTGAATGACTCGTTGTTGAGATTTGAAAAGATGCTCACAACTTAAAATCTGGAGGAGAAACAAAAAATTATGTAGTGAGACAATTAGAACTTGGTCAGATCAAAATAAAGATGCTTGATGGGACGATTAGAACACATGATGTGGTTAGATACGTTCCAGACATGAAGAGAAATCTTATCTCTTTAAGTACTTTTGATTCAAATGGGTACAAGTATACTATTAAAAGTGAAATTCTGAAACTTAGTAAAGGAACATGTATTTTGATAAAGGAACATAAAGAATCTCATTTTATATCTTGCAATGTTATAAAGAATCTTTGAACAATCAGCATATTTTAAGAACTCAATTAGATTTGGAGTTGGATTATGTACCATTGAAATCTAATTCAGGGTATTCTTTAAGGAATACATTTTAATTCAATTTAAAAGTTATGGGTCAATTTGCATTACTACCATCATCGACGATATCATTGTATTGAGTTGCTAGTAATAGACTCATTTTTAAGCATAAGATTTCACTTTGGTACAATTTTGCTGATTTAGTTGATGGTTTGAATGCAGCTAAGGGTGTTAATTATAACTAAGATCCTTTTTTTGAACCATTCAATTGTAATTTTGTTATAGTGCTCGTTTGACCTTGTTGGTGATTATTAGATCACTTTTGCCCCTACTTAGGGTAGTAGAGCTAGAAAATATTTTCAGTTATTTGATAGAGAAGTTCGTTTCTATTTTCGTTAAAGAGTACAAGTTTATTCTTTGTAATAGAATTTGTATTCAAGTGGAGAACTTTTTCTTTAAAGTTTTGTTGATTGCAGTGAAATTTGTGTCAATGCGATATTGTTATAATTTTGGTATGATTTGAATTCTTTATTGAAATAATTCAGAGCTTCTAATTAAAGTGCATGTTAAAAAAATTTCTATTTGCGATGCCATTGTTAAATCCTATTCAAATTTACTTGGCAATTCTAATTGAAATTCTATTGGGAAGCACAATTAGAAATAGGAATTTTTGTTGGACTTGAAGAGGGCATTGAGGTTAAAAAGATCAAGTTTTTAAGAAAATGACATGAGAATGGGCGTTGTGGTTCCATGGCTCAAGGTAGTTTTTGGCCTGGCGCCCGCACTGTGGCCGCATGCTAGGCACTACGATGCCGCCTATGTGATTTTTTTGGCTGTTTTTGTCATGCATGATTATTTGTTCTCTACTCAATTTCTTGCATTATACTTCAATTACAACTCTATTATTAGGATTTAAATGTCCTTTATTTGTTTCATATATATAGTTGGTTTTTCAGTTTGATTTAATAGAAGCTATAATATTGTAAACACAAATTTTTTATATACTTTTTCCATATTATAATAAAATATCTATTATCTACTAATTATTTTGTTATTGTAATTAATTATTTCATATTGTGATTATAATATCTTATTTTCTACAACAATTTGGTATTAGTTTAATCCAGGATCATATACGTTATGCAATCTTAAGAATATTTTATTCATTACAAATAAATAAATATCTAAATAACCAAAAAATGGTTAATTTCGAGCTCTCAAATTCAGTTACACCCTAATAATCATTATCTATATTATTTCCATCTCTAACTTTCAAAATGACTTTAATCTTCATTGACGACTCAATTTTCATATATTTAGATTATTAAATGTTAGGAAAAAGTGTTAATTATTTTTTTAGTTGAATGGCTGTAGCTCAGAATTAAGTCCCAGTTTGGTACACATTCTTTCAAAACTCATTTTCAACCACACATTTTTCAATAAAATAATATTTTTCATCATATCAATAACTTTTTTTTATTTTTAACCACATATTTCCCATCACATCACTATTTAAAATATATTTTTTTCTCAATAATATTCATCAAACACACCATTAATCATTCCTAGTTAAAGTGAAGAATTTACAGTTATGATCTTTTATACCAAGCAGGGCCGGCCCGGCTCATGAAAAACAAGGTCATTGCCTTGAGCCTCAGATTTCAAGGGGCTTCAAAAAATAGGCCCAAAATCACCCTTATCCATGAAAAAAAAAGTTGCGTTCTTCACCAAAAAAATAGAAAATAAAAAATAAAAAATAAATTATATTCCCTATGCGAGTCTGCGACCAGACGGTCCATATTTTCCACAAATATCTCGCCAAAAATCTGAAATTTGAAGTACACGTAACCCGTTAATCTCTTGATTCTATTCTTCAATGGCTCAAATTCAATTGCCAAGTTTTTAAAGTGGCCAGCTAGTATCGACTCGTACTATCTGATTTTCCAACTTCACTCCTAACAACTCACATTGGATCCCGTGCTCCCCTACACCAATCCTTGACTGTAGTTGTCAAAACTCTCCGTGGAATCTACTTCCATGCAGCACTACAAGTCTTGTGAATTCTTCTATCACCAGGAGATCACAAAGAACGATCCGTTCTTCACAAACAAGAATTTTTGTCAACATGCTTAGATCTTCAGAACTCTGACCAAATGTATTAGAAGTAAAGGTTTGGTGGTTGGATTATGCTCTCAATGTTTTTCTCACCAAAGATTCTCACAAGAATGAATATTGAATGATGTGATTTGAATGAATCACTCTCTCAGACAAAGCTCTATCAATTATTCAACCTTAGAAAAACGTACATGTGAGTTTTGATATTTATAGGTAGGTCAAGAAACGAATGGGCCGAGTAAAAAGCTTTGAAATCGCCAAATAAAAATTTCTTGGATAGCACTGTCACTCGAGCAAGGGCCCACAATAGTCCTGCGACAGTTTGTCGCTCTAGCGAAGGAGGGGTGATGGTCTAGCGACGATGTTTTAGTTTTTGTAGATTGAGTCAATCCTTGACGAGAGTCCAGCAAAAATTTGCGTCGTTTTCCTCCTTATTCCAAACTCGAAACCCTAGACATACTAACTAATCTTTGAATAAATTTCACATTACTCCTTTAACTTTTACATTCTATCAAATTAAGTCATTTTGTTCCCAAAATTTGCCAATTACAAGATTAATTAAAATCTAACAAACTCCCCCTTTCATATTTTGTGACAAAACATTAATCTAAATCAAGACAGTAATCAAATGAAAGTTACAGACTCAAAAACAATGGCACAACCTACAACTTCAAACTGTCTTGAACGAGCTCTACAGTATCTGTTTCCTGAAATAGACAACTCAAATACCGGTGTAAAATGTGTGGAAAATGGGATCAATGATAATCACAGTTCAAACAGTTCAATTTAAGTGTTATTTAAGCAATTGTAACTTACAAAGCATATTTTTCAGTTTTACATCACAAGCTAAACAAAAATATAGTATCAATGCAATCCAACATACCAAAACGAAATATTGACACTTTCAAAACATCAAAAACTTAATTTAGCGAAATTGAAATTAAACAAATATGCATGTGCTCCTCCTAATTGCAAACTCTCAAAATATTTAAGCAGTAGGTAAATGTATATATGTCTCACCCCAATGACCCCTCAGACACAAAATGCAAGTCAAAAAATGATATCAATTTTATAATTTCAATCACAATTAAAACTCATTTTTTTTCTCGATGATCACAACTCAAACTAATTTTTTTCTCCCAATTTTTTTCACACAATGACAAGGGACAAAAAAAAAATTCACACACCATCTTAATAATGTAAGTATAAGCAATCAAAAGTATATGCAGTGAACAGTAATCTTTCCCACAACTCCAACTTAAAATGTCCATGAAGTAAATGATATAAGTGACTCATATGTGTTAAGTCTCACCAGTCCGCTGACAGTAGGACTCCAAATCTTAATTTTGTGACAAATGACATGTTAAACATCACTGCTAATAAGTATATTACTCTACTTATAAATGTCAAACCCGTAAGGCACATTAGAACCTACATATGAAAGTTCATTTTGGAATTAAGAATATCTTTTCTCTCCTTGACATACAGCACAACTATTTATCTTTTATCATAACTTTCAATAGGAATGCTCATATATTTTTTTTTCTCACCTTAAGTGCATACTCCTTTCCATTAAGCGACTAACATGATCGTCGTAACGAGCTTTACGCCAGTTAGCCCAAGTCAGTTGACCATAGGCACCAGGTTATGAGAAACCTTGCATGCTTAATTATTCAAGTCAAGTAGGCTTCAAACACAAATATAAGATGTACCAATTTGGTATATATTTTTTTTAAATACAAAAATGTAGGGAGACTATGACGAGTTAAGGTCATCTAAAAGTAGGTCAATTCATGTTCAAGGTCACCCTACTAACACGTGACTGTCATCCCAAATCTGACACACGCGATTCAGACTCACTCACAAGATCATATTGTGTGCAGTGCGGATGGTTACATGACGACATATATACTCAATACTCCACACTAAATCGAATCAAACAATGAAAATAACAGTTTAAAATGGATACATACTTGATCACACATGGCATGTTAAAATCATAACGATGTTTTTTGCTCAAAAAGAAAATATTTTTTATGTTTTTCACATTTTTTAATTTTTTTAAAACAATATTTAAAAAAAAAATGCAAATAAAAAATAGCAGAAAATAACATAAAGATAAAACTAAATACAATGCATGAATGAATGGACATAGTGAACTGCGCATGCATGCACCAAAATGCCGAATCATGATGAAATTTGAATGCCCTCACCGTGAATAGCACGATCAGTTTCACGACCTTCCAAGTCGGTCATTAACCAAGACTCTCTTAGACGTAGAAGTTAATTGAATTAATCGAGTTATCATCTCTGTTAAGTGACTAACTTGATTGACAAAACAGTTAACCTTGCTAGTGCAATCCTAATTCTTACTTCTAGTTACACGATTACGACACCTAGGTCTAGTGTGTTCTAATGCATCACAATGGTGGCAAGTGGGAATGAACCTAGGTTCAAATCTGCTCAGAGGTTGTTGTCGAAAAGTAGGATGATTGACCCTACGATGTTTGGTAGGTCTCAATCCAGCGACATGCTTACTTTAGGTTTAGGATAAGCAGTTTAACGAGATTTGTTGGTAACATGAACAAAAGCGATCTTGGACGTGTTAGCAGTAGCATCATGGTTACCCACATAACACATATCATGCCTATTTCCAGCAGACTTGTTCATCCCAAGTAGAGTATCAAGCTTCTGCAAGCCACTCATAAATGACTGGAGTTGAGCATTAGGTTTATTAAGACCAGTAGTTAATTATTTAACTTTAATTTCCTAGTTTTCACTAACCAGATTCAACTCACTCACTCTTCTAGTTGAGTCATGAAGGTCACTTAACAGTTTTTTACGTTCAAGTTCAAGCTTATTTACCTTTTTAAAAATGGGCAAAGAATTAGGACGACAAGTGATACAATAGTCATAATAATTATAACTACAAGAGTATATGGTCATTTGCCAATAAATATATAATTTACAATAAGTTGGAAAAAGTAAACCATGGGCAATTTCGTCATTTTGACCAAGAGGACTTGAAAAATAATTATATTAACATTAAATGAAAATAATAAATGCATCCAAAGGATTTGATCAAATAAAAAGTATTTTTCAAGTAATTTTGGACAATTTCACTTATCGTGTTATTGGCTACGAAGTCCACATCCATGAAGACTCTCTCTTTATTCACGACTTTTCTTTGGCCTTTTCTTCGTCTTTTTAAATATTTTCCGACACNAATAAATATATAATTTACAATAAGTTGGAAAAAGTAAACCATGGGCAATTTCGTCATTTTGACCAAGAGGACTTGAAAAATAATTATATTAACATTAAATGAAAATAATAAATGCATCCAAAGGATTTGATCAAATAAAAAGTATTTTTCAAGTAATTTTGGACAATTTCACTTATCGTGTTATTGGCTACGAAGTCCACATCCATGAAGACTCTCTCTTTATTCACGACTTTTCTTTGGCCTTTTCTTCGTCTTTTTAAATATTTTCCGACACCATGTTGCTTTTACTTCTGGTGGTTCATTGATGCGTACACGCTCTTCAATACTTGTTTGTCCCGTGGTACCTGCTCAATACCATTACCAATGATAATTTCCTTTATTTTACTGTTAAGATCCTCCAACCCATTCGCCAAGATATTAACTCCTTCCTCAGTGAGAGATGCATCATCAATATACAATAGAAGACATTAATTGTGATAGTTAGAAAATGCCTTAACATCAATGATCGGTTATAATGCCATTTAGTTCTTCACTACCATTGTTACAACGTTATAAAATCTCTCGCTCACCATATCCTCACATATCACAAGAAAAAAAAAACCTAACTGCAACCAAATCCAACTATTCTACATGTTAGGTTTTGTGACAAAAATTTTATGTGATTTAGAAATTTGTTGTATGAATGAAGTTTGTTTAATCTTAGTATGGTTTGATTCGAAATCAAATATCATGGTTTTTAGAGTTTGATTGAATTAAGGTCTTGGAGATGAAGTAGAATACCTTGGAGATGCGAAAGGACAAAAAAATTAATTTCAGCAAGCCCAGCACCACAGCTCTAGCTCCCCTTTATTGGGTAGCAAGCCCAGCGCTGTAGAGCTGGCTTGAGCGCTGCAGCGTCGGGTGGGCGCCGAGGTGCCCCGATAGTATAATTCTATGTGGTTTCTAGGTTTTGTTCAAACTTTGTGACTTTTTCTTCATTTTGGACTCCACAACTTCGATACTTGGCTTCTATAAATACCCCACAAGGTATAGACACAAAGGTGTGAGGAAGAATAGACTCGAGAGGTTATAACAATTAGATTTTTGTGTATACAATAGAAATAAGATAGAATTGTTGAGATTAGATTAAGAGGATCAAATCTTGTAAGACAATTGGTTGTCTCTTGGTATAATAAATTCTCATCTTCCACAATTTACTTCATTGTTGTGTGATCTATTAAATTTCATCTTATCCATAATTTTCGTCTTTAATTATTTGGCCGATTTCTCAACAAGTGATTTCAAAATATTCTTGATATCGGCGTTGATTCATAACTAGTGGTATCAGAGAGCCAAGTGTTTTTTGACGATTTCTTGGGAGGTCCAAATTAATTATTAAAGCAAGGGTGGAACAAGGTCGATTGTTCAGGGACGACAACTTTGAAATTTGAAACTCCACTTTTGGAACACAACAATAGATTTTCATTGTGGCAAATCAAGATACGAGCGGTTCTTACTTAATTGGATCTTGATGATGATTTGTTGGGGATTAATAGAATGTCTGCAACCATGCCTACGGAGAAGAAACAATAGAAAGATTAGAAATCCCCATCTAAAATACATGTTCATCTTTCTAATGAAATTTTTCAGGATGTGGTAAACGAGAAAAGTGTCTCTATATTGTGGTTGAAGTTTGAGCAAATTTTATGACAAAGAGCTTGACAAGTAAGTTACACTTGAAGCAGCGTTTGTATTCTCATCGCTGACGAAAGTTGGATCTTTGGAAGGTCATCTATTGGTGTTCAAGGAAATCGTTGCTTAAAAAGTAACGATGGAGGTTGAGTATGATGAAGAAGATTTAGGTCTGATATTGTTATGCTTGTTGTCACCTTCATATGTGACTTTTAGATATACAATTCTCTAAAGTCGGGATACTTTTACAATTAACGAGGTATATGATGTGATTTATTTTAAGCAGAAGATGAAGCATCTAGTCGTCCGTTATGAGGCTCCTGGAGAGGGTCTTGTTGTTCATGAGAGGAAGACGGGTAGTCATGGAACGGACATAGTCAAGGATAGCAACAACAGTATAGTCTATTGGTATTGCAACAATAAGGGACATATGAAGAGGGGTCGCTATGAGTGCCGAAAGAGGTTTTCTACTACATATCAGGATGAACAATCACAAAATTTCGGTAATGTTAATCTTGTAGAAGAGAACGGTGATAGGGATTTGTTGGTGATTACCGAAGGTGACTCCAAACCGGACGAGGAATGGATTTTTTTATTCAGCTTGTACTTTTTATATGTGTTCAAATCGGGATTGATTTTCTTCATATGAAACTTTTACAAGGGGTTCTGTGATGACGGGAAAGCAATGAGCCTTGTGGAATAACTCGGATTGGTAATGTCAAAATCAAGATGCTGAATATGACAGTTAAAACACTTGACGAGGTTCGACATGTTCCAGATATAAACAGAAATCTGATCTCTTTAAGTACTCTTGATTCAAAAGGGTACATGTATACCGGTAGATGTAGAGTTCTGAAAGTTATAAAGGGTTCCCGAGTTGTGTTAAGGGGCAAAGAAAGTCCCGTTTATATGTGTTGGAAGGTTTGGAGATCACGAAGGAAGCAGCTGTAGCTTATAGTTTGGTAAGCGATAACTAGAGTAGAGTTGGTTGTGATCGGGTTGTTCTTGGTGATTTGGACAATAATATTGGGAAACCTTCTAGTAGCTCAAGTGGAGCTTATTGTGATCTTATTGATCATGTTGTTCATTGTAATTTGAGTAGGTTTGACAACTCGGGTGGAGTTGGATTGCTTATGGTGGTTCAAGCAGGTTTATTGACTCGGCTGGAGCTGGAAGTGAACGGGATGATTCAAGCAAGGATGGCACGTAAGGTAGTTCAACTGGTATGCAGGACTTGGATGTAGTTCACAGTTGTCAAGTATGCCCAAAAAGGGCATGGCGTGCCCGGTGTCCAGCTGGGACATTGTGGAAGAGTTGGAGAATGACTTGAAAAGTGAAGATTTAATTCTTGTTATAGAATTTGTGTCGATATGAAGTTTGTTAGGTTTTGTGAAAAAAATTATATGTGATTTAGAAGTTTGTTAAATGATGGAAGTTTGTTTAATCTTGGTACGGTTTGATTAGGAATCAAATATCATGATTTTTGGAGTTTCATTGAATAAGGACTTGGAGATGAAGTAGAATACATTGAAGACGAAAAAGGGAAAAAAAATGAATTTCAGGTCCGTCGCCGAGGTGCCCAGGTGGGTGCCGCAGCGCCCGATAGCATAACTCTACGTGGTTTCCTGGTTTTATTCGGACTTTGGGATTTCTTCTTTATCTTGAACTTCACAAATTCGAGATCTGGCTTCTATTAATACTCCACAAGGTATAAACACAAAGGTGTGAGAAAGAATAGACTCAAGAGATATTATAACAATTAGATCTTTGTGTATATATTAGAAACAAGAGATAATTATTTAGATTAGATCAAGATGATCAAATCTTGTAGGACAATTGGTTGTTTCTTGGTATAATAAATTCTCCTCTTCCACAATTTACTTGATTGTTGTGTGATACATTAAATTTCATACTGTCCATAATTTTTGTCTTTAATTATTTGATCGGTTTCTCAACAAGTGATATCAAAACATTCTTGATATCGAAGTTAATTCATTGCACTACACTTTAGTACAAACAAGATGTTAAGCTTTCAAATTTTTCTCCGCCGCGTATTGAATATAGAGGCAGATTACAGCAATCATAATCAACTTATAACCAAAACTTGACCTAATTCTCTTACATAACTCGACTGCCCAAGGTGATTGACCTGGATTCAAGTCTATTTGGCGGTAAGGATGAGAGAAAGGAAAAAAAAAGAAGAAGAAGAAGAAGAAGAGGAAGAAGAATAATAATAATAATAATAATAATAATAATAAGTTAGAAATTTTAATACGAGTATAACATTATTTTTTTCTGGGTATCTTTAGCTTCACCAACAAAAATGGACAAGCAACTGAGAAAAAATATAAAAATATGAGGAATTAAGCTACTTTGTCAAAAAAAATATTAACATATGTGGTGCCAAGAAATGATTGGATATAAAAGTTGATTGATTTAAAACAGATCAATGATAGAATATTACGTGATGTTGTCAAGGAACATGTCAAACTTTTTTAACAATGTAGCATGATTGAATTATTTTTCCTTTAATTGCAATTGATGATTTTTAACTTTTTGACTTGTAATTTTTTTTTTTTTTGGCAACTTGCTCAACACACGTCACTTGTTCAATTATTAGTTTTAAGTACATTCTTCCAACTTTAATAATGGGAGTCACGTGTCCTTGCTGTATTTTTATTTAATTTCAAAATGTCAAAATCTTAAAGAGTGGTGTGAACGAAAGGACCCGAAGAGAGATTCAAAATTTCGAGAAAGAAGACAACGGGAATAATCCAGATGGCTTGCGCGTGTTTATAAGGTAAATTAGATTAAAAAAAACAAACATCATAGATGAATGACAAATTTTCAATAAAGAAAACAAACATCGTATATGAATTCTTTGATTGAAAAACCTTACGTATTTCGTTAAATGTCCATTTCAATTCTTATTGTGCACAGGGGCAGAGTCAAAAAATATATTAGGCTGAACTGAAATTTAACTTATACACTAAAAGACGTTTTAAACCACACGGTAAAACAA
>CAIGRL010020340.1:0-15182 GCA_903798325.1 Fraxinus xanthoxyloides
ACTTTTTAGACATTTTATTATTATTTTTTTAAAAAGGGAAGTCGGATTGGATGGGTTTATTCGATTTTCATGAGTTAACTCATAACCCGACCCGACCCGACCCGTCTACACAGCCAACACACCCAACCCGTGTAAAAATAACAAAAAATCAACACAACCTGGTCGGGTGGTTCGATTTGGGCGGGTTCGGTCGGTTTTTGCACACCCTAATCGTGTGCTAGCAATACGAAAATGTCCTAGAATGCAATTAAAATATATTTTTCACTCTCTTTTTATCTATCTAATATTTTTTAAACAAAATAATATTACACATAAATTCAAAAAAAAAAAAATTAAATCACACATTCTCCAAATATTTACTATTATAAAGTGGAATTATTGGAGCCAAATGGGAGGTAAAAGGTCCATAAATTTTGTCAAAAGTATAAAAGGTGTACAAATTAATAGGCTAATTACTAATTGCTTTGGGGCAAAGAAAAGGAAAATTCCTCGTGGGTCCCAAAAATTTTCCAAGCTTTTGATTTTTAGCACGTCGAGACGTTTTATCTTTCAAAAGTTATGCACAAGATTCGTTTTGGAAGAAAAACATTAGCTCGTGCAAGGCTTTTTCACAACGTCGCGAAGTTGAAAAGTTCGGAATCTCAATATTACGAGTGGATTTTAATTTATGATAAATTAAAAAAACTTTTATGTCAAAATATTGTATCTTAATATCTTGTCATTGCAATAGAGCAAATATTTGGTGTTAGGAACATTTAAATAAAATTAATGAGACTTCTTTTCCAAAAAGAGAAAAATGTTTATTCAATTTCATTACTCTATATGTGTCTTGTCACCTATCATCCCCCAATGGAAATTATTTAGTTGGCAATCCTGCCGGAACCGATCCTTCGTGCAATTACTAAGTGTTGCCCTATAAATGAAAATGGTAAAATTAATGATTACATTATGTGAAAGTTTAGTGTGGTGGACATTAATTCGGGAGACAGAAAGACAAGTGACAAAGTGCTAGAAATCGAATTAAGTTAAAATTTTAGTAAAACAATTGAAACAATTTAAATTTTATTGACTTAATCGACACTTCATTGAAAATTCAGTTACATCAAATGAAAGTTACTATTCTACATTCTAAGCAGTACTGTAAGGATCTTGATATAATGTATAGCTTAATTTAGCCCGTTGGTCCTCGTAGGGATAAAAAAAAATACATTATTTAGTCGAAGGTATCAATTTATCGAGATTTTATTACAAGTAGCTAAATTGAGGCAAGAAGTCAATATTGTGGGATTGGATATTCTATGATGTCCCTTTGAGTGAGTCGTAGACAAGCACGAGGATTCCGGTCTGGGGCCTGCTAACTATCCTCAGTGCTTGAGATGAAGCAAAAGTGCTCCATCTCCCAAAAAAAAAAAATTGCTTTCAAATGGACTGTACACCGATGCAAGCTTGCTAGCTAGTTGGAACCAATTAAGTTTGGACATCAATGATGAAATGAATGCATTGGCACCAAGTGCAGCATGGAATAACGTTCGAGTGTTCAAGCGAGTAAATTTTGATAGTGAGATATGCAGTGAGTTGTTATTATATTAAAGATGGTAGAAGGTTGGCTTTAAGCTAGGAATAACTTGAATCGTTGTAAGGGCAAAAAATAGTTACATGATTCATGTTACGATGTGATAGTTTGGTAGACAAATGTAAGCTCGACCAAAGAGTCAAAATAATTTGGTGAAGAGGTAATGGATGATAATGACAAAGTGTGCTACTAATTATCGGTAAACCCATTTGAAAAATCAAGAGAATAGCGTATGATTGGATAGTCGAGAAATATAATGTGTAGATTAAAGTTCTCATCTAAAAGTGTGACGTTGTCTTGAGGCAAAAAGTTCAAAAATAAATTAGTAAATAAACCAACAATATTCATCTTGGTTGCTAATGATATCGTTGTTCTAAATCTTCGAATAAATAACAAACCTAAGAGGATGATAAATAACTCATGCAATCAAATTTATTATACTTTTTTCTAAATTCGCGTCATTTTTAAGGAAATTTAGCTGCATATTCCAATTATCATTTCTTGGATCACTTTAGTCCCTAATTTTCTTGATATTGCTCTCGAACAGAACCGTCTAAAAGTACACGATCACTTTGAACACAAATATTTCTGTAATTCATTAAATTTCTCTAAAAACAATTTGAAAAGGAATTTTTTTTTTCTTTTTTACGGTTACACAACACGATTTTCGTCATTGTAAATTGATTGTGTAAATATAACAAAAGGTGAAGATCAACTTCTGTAATCTACCACTTGTATATGAAGATAGAGAAGGAAGAGAAACTCGATGGAGGCTCAAGTAAATGGATGACTTTGAACTACAAGAATATTTTTAATAATAGAAAATACTCAAGTGCAGCACGAATCCTCTGTGTAATATTCAAACAAATTATTGTTATCGTCCTACAAATTCTTTACCCCAACCCCACCCAGAAAAAACCCTCTATTATTTGGAAGTAGAAAATAGTACACTGGAAAATTAAACTAGGCAGCAGCTACAGTATGATTTTTTATATATACAAAATGCTTACATTGATTTGCATGGGACTGTAATATGGAGAGCAAAAGGGTTACTCGTGAGATGTACACGCATTTCTCATCACTGAACTATAAATGGTGGCCTGCTTTGAGCCAAGTGTCTGAACCATGGATTTCAGGTATACTGATAGCTCATTTCTCATCTGAATTCGCAATCAAGGAAAGTCTTTCTTCCAAGGATTCAAGCAAATCATGATATTCGGTGAACACTGAATGCGACTGGACATTGTACACAACCAAAACGTTGTGAGACGCGTAATACAGGTATCTAACAGAGATGTTTATAAAATATTTGTACCTGTAGAGTAATGCTATATGCTTTCCATAACCGCAAATCATGTCTAAACAAATCAAAAAGGACCTGAGAGAATATGAGAAAAAGTAATATGTCAACTGTCTGAAACTGATTCAATTTCATTTGGGATGTCCTCCTCGGAGTGACAAGCTTACGATGGGCCAAACTTAAAAGGAAAATATGCAACACCATATGCACTGATACTAATGAACATGAATTAGATGAAACTCAGTACTAATATCACACGTGCTACTTAGCCTCTGCTTGGGAAGACTTAAAAATGGTTTAATTTATAAGTAGATATAAAATGTGTGGTTGAAAATGAAGTTTAACCATTTATAAAACAGCCAAACAGAGAATAGCAGTGTGTATTTTGAGCTAAAACTGAGCATTATTGGCGATAATATCAATGACTAAGTAATTAAATAGAATTTATTTGTTGCCCGTCACAAAATAAATCACTAGGAACTGGTGTTGCATTTCTATTAGCCACGTGAACTTCAGAAGTCCCGAATAGAATTTCTACCACTTGTTGCCCATCAACAAAATGCAAGGTAAGGGCTAAAGCAGATCCAATAATGTTCACAATGTTCACACCAATTGGCATAATATCCTTTAACTCAGTACAGTGTCAACTGTACCTCAGAGCGTCTCAAAAGTGTGGCCAAAACCACTATCCACTCTTTAAACTTGACAGAGCACATCTGTGCCAAGAGGAATTCTGCATCCAACCGGCTTTGCAATGTTCCCATTTGAAGCTACAAAAAACACAAGAAACAATTCAATCGCTGAAGAACTGTAAAATAAGTACAATCAAACTTTTCTCAAACACCATCTGAACCGTTACCGGCCATCAAAATCATATGCTTTTTATTTTTTTCTAGAAAAAATGCTTCAAAATGTAATTCACGTCTAAGTTAATGTTCAACTCAGATTATGGTAATGGGAAAAACTAATATCTCCCTTTACAGATGTATTCTACACCAAGACCATATAAAACAATAATACAAATACAGGAGACACCAGACTATTCTGAAAAGAAAGAAGGGGAGGGGGAGAGAGAGAGAGAGAGATTATCAGGGACGCATACAAGAGCAATAGCACGAGGAGAGAGAAACAGAGCATACACCACGAAAGTAGGAGTACAAACGAGCCAGTTAATATGAGTCTGCTCTGAAGTGAGCTGAAGCTGCTCTAACCAGTTTATTTATTGGAGTTGGAGCACCATAATTATTTTGTTTATTGTCATAAGTACACAACTTTTTCTTCTTTTAGTGTACTTTCGTTTGGGTAATTTTAGGTTGATCGATCTTGTTCTAATATCAAACTTTATTTTCTCCTTGATTCTGTATTATGAATTTACAAAAGACATAGAGAGCATTTATCCAACTAATTCTTACTATTACACTTTTTTGGATCCCACGTTTGATGTTTGCTTCTAAACTGAAATTTCAGTGTTTGTATTTTCTTTTGGAAAATGGCTATCTGAGTTAATAATAGAGCTGAGCCATGTTCAAGCCCTGGATTTTTCTAATTTACCCAGGTTCAAGCATCTAAATTGAGCATAATAGATCTCAAGTGGAAGTTTGAGCTCAAAAATTAAGGATCTCAAGGTGCTAGCTGTGTCAACTTTAGCTCGGATTATTTTCATCTACAAACACCAGTCTAAGCACCAATTTGAACAAACCACAAACAAAAAGACTAGTAAAGTTATAGATGCTCAAGAAGTGGGCCACAAAAATTACTAGTGACTTCCTGTTGTTAAGCAAACTCATCAAAAAGATTAACAGAGCAAGATTTTGATGATGCATACACTACCAAGAAAGTGTGGGGTTCCATGCTAACTTCCATCATCCACAACCATGAATGACCTACAAAAGGTGCACAAGAACAAATATATCCAGATAAATTACCTTTTGCCCTATCAGTTCAAGCCCTGAAGCGAAATTCTCCAAGCGAGCACTTCCATATCTTTCTCGCTGAAGAAATTCCTGCAATAATCATCATGCTTTCTCAAAATTTTTAATGGTGGCAGAGTATATGTGACCTGACTAAAAATGTTTGGCTCTCTTACAACGAGATCAAATTGTGTGCCTTTGACAAATGCAACAAGCTTTGAAAGCTCTTTCCCGGACATCAAAAAGCTGGCATGGCTTTCCAAAATTTTTTTCACAGAAGCAACATGAGCACTCTGCTCTTTAAAGGAGGAACTGCTATAACATTAAAAGAGAATGAAAGCATTTGTTAGCGTCATTTGAAATTATTAGAATAGATAAGTCAAATGATTGCAAAGTAATCTATTAGGTACCACGTTTACCTTTTCAAATCCATGGATTGCCTCCTAAAACTCGAAGGAAAAAGGAAATAGCCCAAGAATCTGGGGGAAAGATTCTCAGAATCCATGGGAGTAGATTCATATTCTCTTCCAGATCTTAGGAGAAACCTTACCTGATAACCTCAAAAAACAAAAGAGAAGGTCATTAATCCAAGAATATATGTATGATAACCTTCCTGAAAAGCCTGTAAAGTAATGTGCAACCCGTACCAGTTCCCCAGCTAATTCGTATAGAGATTCATCAAGAGTTGCCTGAACAATGAAGATTTCCTCATCAGAATGTATGACAAATGTAGGAAACAGAAGATGCATAGAGCTCGATAAGAAGAAGCACATATACATGTTGCATTTTAACAACTACTGCTTTAAAGTAATAAGCTACATATATCATTGCTTTAGGACAACTTATTTGTGAAGGAAATTGAAAAAAATGATGTACGTCTAAGCATCTTCATAAATTCATTGAAGAGCAATAGAAAGGGGAAAAATTCTTTTGAAGGTAGTTGTCTAATTTTAGTTGCATGATTTTTTTATTACATCATTTGCAGTAATTAAAGAAATTATTCAGTGGATTAACTGATAACAGTTCAAATTATCCATTTCTATGTAATAAGTACATGTGACATTAGCTTTCTTAACATTAAATACTCCTTAAGTATCTTTTATGTCTTAAGAAACAATATCAGCGTAAGATTCATATTTACTTAGTGCCACACCTTTTGTCCAAAATCAAACAAATTAAACGTAAAGTATGATGGGACTAATGTGTATTCTCGTGGAGAAAATACTCATGCTATCTAGCAGGTGTAAAGCAACTGGCTAGCAGGAGCTAGCATAATAAATTAATTAGTTTGAGGCTCCAAAGACCATTCAAATATATTGTATTAGATAGGAAATTTCTGGTAACATACATAAACAATAGTTACATGTAGGGCTATAGCAGGAAATGAAAAGTCAAGCCTGATAGCCCTACTGCATTTCTACGTAAGCCGTTGACATGTCCGAATGTAAACCTATATAGATATATATAGGCATGTACATGTAAGAGATGGAGTTGCCCTATACACACACAATTATATAGGAATGTGTGTGAAAGAGAGAGGAGATACAACACACCATTACCTGCAAAAGACGCAAGGCACAATATTGACTCACAGCTGGACCTTCCAGCTTAGCAATAACCTATGGCAATATGCACAAGAAACAAGGACCCAGATTAGCATACATGATGATCTGTAAACAGGTGTTACAGAGAAGCTAATTTATAATAAATTAAGGCACCACTGTCAATGAGACCACAAGGCTAGGAAATCATTCTTCGACACAATTTCATTACCACAGGTCAAGGACAACAATATCATATATTCTGTACAAGAGTTACTACACCCACAGTTACAGAACAATGAGTCAGCAGTTCAAATGCATTTTCTGGCATGAAAATGCTTAAAAAAACAAGAAAAAGTTGTCTAACCGACGACTAATGATTGAAAAATATTTAATTCTGCTTAGCAGCCTAGCAATGTAAGGAAGTTTAACAAAAATATAATGTAAAGAAAAAGTTAATCAATAGTTGCATCTTTCAGTAATTGCTTCACTGAGAATATAAGACACTAAAGCAATTGTTTGGTATAGCTTAAAAAGTGGCTAAAAAGTTAGGTCAAAGTCAACAATTAACTTCAACCACATACATATTTCATGGGACCCACAACTTTTCAACAACGTATTTCATCAACTTTTATCAAATCTTCTAAAAGATTATCAATTTTTTTGTCAAACAACCCCTAGTACTGCAAGCAAGATCTTTTACATCCAGAGGCCTTCTTTCTTTCCACTCGATAAATGAACATGGGAAAAATTAGGGTCTTCAGAGTCCATGATAGTTTAAAACCAAAAGGATTTTGAACAACCCATGATCTTGCTGCTAGCACTTACAAGTATGTAGCAGGCTGCAGTGCGATACCATCTTCTTTGAAAGCATTCCTCAAACAACCTGGAAATATAATTGGATCACACCATCAATTTAATGACAAAGCCATAGCTTCTCACATCAAGATTTCCCAAAAAGTCAAATATCATTTTCAAGATTTTTTGAAAACAAAAGGAAGCCAGTACTCAAATCATCTTTCAAATCGACTAGGCAGAATAATAAATTATCATACTTCAAATTGAATAAAAGCGAAATCATTTCTTAACACAGTCTTTCCTAATAAAGTTCATACTTCTATAATTCTGCTTAGAGTAATCCTAATATGTAGAGCTGCAAGATTGGCATGATACCAAAAGCAAAATAGTACTACAAAAATTCTACCCTTCAGAGCTGCAGGATTGGCATGGCATTAGATAAGATAATAGTTGCTCCATTGAAATGTAATTCATCACATACAATACACTAAGTTTCCAAAAAAAAATTATGAGGATGACACGGATTTTTTTATTTTTTTTACATTTTGATAGGGATGACACGGATATTTAACAAACGAAATAGATCTTTCTTCTGCAAACAGCACTAATAATGGTGACAAATACTATTCTGATTTTCAATTCAGCTATTTTCTACAGAATTCTTCCTTCTGGCCAATAATTGTTAAATTTAACTTCGAGGAGTGAGGAGTTCACATGGTTGCTTTTCTAGGCCAAGATGGATATGAGCATCTTTGCATTATTTTCTGAAAAATTAAAAATTCTAGAGATGGATTTAGTGTGAACAAGGTCTCAATAGAATTTTCTTACAATATAAGATGTACAATTATACATGATTTGTTACTCCACTTATATAATGAAATTAATATGAAACATAACATTTTCACCTAGTCAGGTGATTTCAGTTAAATCTTTGATCAAAATCTATAATGTTCTGTATGAACGGATTTATCTTTCCCCAAAAGTTCAAGCAAGCTATTGCAGTAATCTTTATATAATAAGAGAAGTAGAGACAATAAAGAACCTAAATTGCATACCCCAAAAGTTTATATAGGCTATTGTAGTAAACTTCATAGTTCATATAGTAAGAGGATTGAGATACAAAAAAAAGATGAGTAACGTACTCTGTTGATCGCCCAGCAGCAGAAAACAAATCTGCCCAATGTCGACCATCAGTTTTTCTTGCAACACTGACAACAACATCAAAATACTCGGGAAAGCTTCTGATTAGATGGCATGTCTTATCCAAAAGAGAAGAATTTGCAGCATGATTTGAAGCAGCTGTCTGGTTCTTGCTTGCATTCTGTCTGTAGAAAATTTTTACCAATCATTTTGGATGTTCAATCCATTTTATTTTCTGTTTATAAAACCGATTCAGGCATTGACCCGAAAAAGGAAAAGGGTCAAACAGAAATCTAACCAGTTATAATAAATAAATATAACATAAGATTTTAACAAAAAGAAGTTAATTTTTTCAAACTAATTAATATATGCAGATAAAAAACTTCTAAACTTGGCTACATTTAATTTTCATTACATCCCCTTCTAATCTCGATACGATAAAAATGAAGCGATAAATAAAGCTAAAGTTTCAAGATGTGATTTAAATTGCATTTTAGCCTCTGTTTGGGTTTCATTTTTTTATTTTTATTTTTTAACTAAAAAGTTACTTTGCAAAGTCAAACTTTAATTTTAACCACACGTTTCGTAAGACCAAAAGTACCACCACTTATCCACCACCCATTTCTTTAATAGTAACTTTTTAGTTATAAAAATGAAACCCAAACTGAGGGTTAGTGGGTTATAGATAGAAAATTAAATGAGAAAAATAGAAGTGTAATGAAAAGAAAAATCAAATTCAAGAAATATTTTATTTCGAGGTTCAATTTTTCAAATAAAAATAGCACGTTATTTCTTGAAGTATTCCCAAAAAATTCTTAAAAGGTTCGAGGCAGAGTTTTCCTTTTGTAATCAATAATCCCACATTGAAAATTGAACACCAGTAAAGGAAAAAGGTCGAGGAAGCAGCTAAAAGAATGCAGCAAATGGTACGGAAATAATAACTTTTTAGGTCTAATTTCTTTAGACATTAGTTATAGGGCATGAGAAGTTCCATTTTTAAATTAAAAAATTAACCGGCCATACCAGAAAAACCGATGCTGGGTCAACCAGTTTGTGGTTCGACCTTGCCTTTGGCCAGTTCTTTCCCAATTTTAAATGATTTTAAGTCATAAACAAACCAGTTTACTGAACTGTTCCTGGTTTTTTCTGTTGAATCAACCGGTCCGATTTTGACAACGTGGTATTTTCTTAGTGAAATTAGATTTTTTCAAGACAATTGCCACTCACTAAACTTTCTTAAGAAAATCCCACAAAAAACACACAACAGAGAGAGAAGACGAACAAATCACAGAATCTCATGTCAAAAAGTTAAAAAAAGGACACATGACTTGATGACAAAATTGATTCAATCAAAACACGTGGGGGAGTTATGTAATAGTATTTAATGTTCCTAACATGGTGAAAATAAAGTTGGTTTTAACTCATGTTCAAGTTTTGGTCGGATTATTCAAACTGATTAAGGTATTAAACGAATATCACCGATTCACCAATGACCACTATCTATATTGTTTGGTTTAGCTAAAAATCAGGTTTTTAGTAGATTTTGATAGAAGTTAACGCAATGTATAGTTAAAAAGTTGATAAAAAATTGTGGATCCCATAAAATGTGTGGTTGAAAATGAGTTCGGGTGAAAATTATTTTTAGAAAATAGGGGCATAATTTATTGAAGTTTTATGGTAAGTATATAACGAAATAAAGGCCACATGCTTGGTATAATGCAAAGTCCCTAAAGATCACCTGGAAATTTCAGCATCAAAAACCGTAAAAAGAAGCCACTCCAAGCAATGAGAAAAATGCGGCTTCTCAGCTGACAAATGTGCCAGGCGTAAAGCTTCCTCCCTCTTGTCCCTCTGCCAAATAAACAAATAGTTTTTTTCAGAGATAAAATGTGAAAGAAAAGCAAATGATGTGCTATTAAGCCATTTTTTGTCTTCCATTCTTTCAAAACTCTTTTTTTTATGTACTTATTTTTAACCAAACATTTACACAATAAAATATCCTACACACAAACCCAAAAACATTCCCTACATTTTTAATACACATTCTCCAAAAATTCACTATTCAAAACAATGTTTTTTTCAAAAAAATAGCCACCAAACATTGGCTAAATTTTTCTTAGGAATTATTCCAAACTTAACTTCTATGTAAAGAAGAAAATCTTTTTTGAAAAGATTTTGGAACCCACTGTGCTAACTACCACGCCAACCTTCAAAGTGACGTTATATTGGTGGTATGTAACTGCAAAGCCAAAGAATGCCCTCCAAAATCATAAAGATCGATAAAAGTTTCTGTGCTGAATGNAAAAAAAAAAAAAAGCCACCAAACAAGGGCTAAATCTGTTGCTGCCAAAAAAAAAAGCCAAAAATAAAAGCGACCACATTTTCCATAAGAATCAATGAGCCTATTGTTGCTGAAGATCTCACCACTAAGTAAATATCATGTTTATAACTGTCCATCTATGAGATAGGTTATTACAAATCGAAGACTGAAATGTTGAAGTTGGCCGTTCTACAATTTCATAGGCGATGATGTTTGTTTCATAACAATAAATATATCCACTAGAAGCAATGTATTACTAGAGCACACAGCGTAACATAATGTAGCTAACTTGTACCTGAAGGAGATGCCGAAGCAGACAGTGCAATATGGTTTGAGCTTGCGGACACGGCTCAAAACATGGGAACTCCGTGCAAGCTGAGAATGACATTCTTTGGGAAACACCAACTACAACACCAGCATTAGGAAGTAGACCAAGAGGGTATACCTCACGATCAAATTCCAGCTCTGGGTCCAACTAAGGGTTCACATAAAAGCACATAATTGAGACAAATGAAATAACCCCCAAAGTCAGAATTCTCATATAAGCATATTAATAGAGTACAAAGTATCACTTGATTGTTTTAGTAAGTTTGCTCAGCAACATAAAACAATCTTATTGAACAGACCCTAAGCTTAGTACGCTAAGTCCCAAAATCTACCCTAACCCATTCCCTATCATTTGTCCTTCTAGACAGACAGCTTAAAAATTAGTGTAAATAACTGCCAACATGCTTGTTCTTGAATTTAGACAATATGTAGTTATGCACCCAATAGGTGGTAACCTATCATACCACAAAGGAGTCAGAGAGAGCAATGTTTCAAGATTCTCGTATTACCATTTCTTTGAAACCAAACATTTGAAAACTGTATCTAACTACTTTATATTGTTTTTGAGACAAATTTCCTACATCATCCAGCTGATAGCTTCACAGATGAACGTGGAAGGTTCTATTAATGGGTTAGTTCAGAAAATCACATGTACGCAAAAACATTTCAGATACAAAGGGAATATATAATTACAATATTAAAAACTTAAATACCTGCAAGAAATCTTCCTGCTTAAAAGGGTCAGCACCTGGAGACGGATACCAAACCTGTAATAATAAGCCTCCAATAATTTTTATATCAGACAAGTACAATAAAATAGTATATCAGAAGAATTAATTGCTACAGAAATCTGTTACCTGCATTCCACGATGTCCATAGTCTAACCAGGAAACTTCCTCAATTAAGTTGGTTTTGTCATTTGATTGACCACAGGTAACCCAGAATAATTCAACAGAGTCAGTGAGGCCTATCTCCCGCCCATCATCCAAATCAAGTAGGGAAAGCTCTCCAGTTGTCCTCAGAATTAAACACCTAAAAGGCACTTGGTCAATCACCAGAACATGGCACCGAAAGGCGCTATTTATCAGATGGAAAGTATAAGCAGAATACCTGGCAGGTTCTCTTGCTACAAAATCTGATTGAGAAGAGAGATCATTTCTTGAGATGCAATCCACTGGAAGCTGATCGGGGATAAAACGCATAGCAGCAGGATGGCTCTTTGCTGTCATGATTGAGAGCTCTCGTACTGTAGAAAGCTGTTTGTCATTTTATCACTTAAAAAGTGCTTGAAGAATAAATTCTTATTACAACAGTATCATGTAAAAAGTAATTTTTAATATAATTAGATTATACGGTCTATCAAAACATAGTATCCATTAATTAATTCTAAGATAATAAGTGTGTCATCTTTAAAGCATTTTATTACCTGTAAATCAGGAGTAGTGGAAGGTGTCAATTCACCAGATAATTTTACATGATATATATGAACATCAAATGGGCGATATGTGACAAGTAAATAATCTTGATAAACATCGATGACCATTGGCTCAGCGAGCAATGTTTTCCGACAAAGCAAGGAACTCTGATCAAGGTGATATCTCGGGTAGAAAAGCAATTCATATCTGCAATGACATTAATATGATGGGAAGCAGAGGTTACAGGTATAAACAGATGATTTATAACAGTCTCTGCACTAAATTAAGTCCCTATTTGGTACACATTAAAATTTTCATTTTCATTCTTCTACTCATTTTCAACCACACATTCTTCAATAAAATAATATTTTTCATTATATCAATAACTTTTCCTTCTTTTTCAACTACACATTCTCCATCAATTTATTATTTCATAATACATTCTTTCAAAGTAATGTGGATCAAACACACCCTAAGCTTCAATTTACTTACAATCGTATTATAACCCATTTTTTATCTATTCTGGTTAAGAGATGGGCTAAACCCAATTTATCGTGGGCCAAGTCCCAACTAAAGTAGACTAATTATTTGGGCCAATTTCAATCACTTTTCAGCAAACCTTAACATTTTAATTAAGNTTCATCCACACATTTTTCAATAAAATAATAACTTCCATCACATCAATAATTTTTTCTTCTTTTTCAACCACACATTCTCCATCAATCTACTATTCCAGAATACATTCTTCCAAAATAATTTGGCTCAAACACACCCTAAATGAAACTTTTCAAAAGCATAATATTGGAAGCTTTTGCAGACATGCACAATAGTTAATGAATTGCAGATAAAAATTATCTTTAAAAGAAAGGAATGTTAAGAAAAGAATTGCGGTAGAAATGAACAGATAAAGTGGATGTTCACAGTTCAGATCTTATAAGATGTTATTCCCATGTTGGGGTAGAAGATGAGTTAAGTTGAAGACTTATACTCGAAGTTATAAAGGCGCTTTCAATAAAATATTGGAAGTAATTCACAAAGATTTTGAACTTTCCAGTAACAAATAGAAACACTTTGCAATCAACAGTGGAAAAAACACAGAGAAAACCAGCAACAAAAAATCTATCAAACCATTATTTGCTCCTCCTCGTCATTTAACAAGTTCACTTTCCCACAATTTGATTTCGATCAATCTTCCAAAACTTGATAGAAGCAATTATATTCTATGACTTTCCAGACTGATTCCTATTAAACTTTTTAAGAATTTTTCTAATGCTTTAAAAACCATGGTTCTAAAATCAGATTTCGCCCCCGAACTTTCCGCACAATTTCATGATGTTTTCTACTACGCAATCTCCTCATTATCTAGTGCTTTACACATGGTTAATTAACCAATCTGATAATATTGAGAAGGTAAGCTAGACAAAGGCATTACTTCATATACTTTCAAACTATGGGCCTTGTGCTCTGATATTGAACATACGTAGGCAAAAAAAGTATGGAATGTGATTTAATTGAATCCAATATGCATTCATTTTGATAAAAAGTTCAACAAAAATCTTCATCATATCTTCTTACGTGATTTTTTGCTCTCTAATACCCCTTTTGTCTCACCCAATCTCCTATAAAAAATAAAAATACTTAAGATGCCAAAACCCAAAGCAAGAAGCAAGTTGGCTGAGGCTGAGAGATACATAATTACATCAAGATGTCCAATATACATAACATTTTCCGGAGAAATAGTAGAATATAGTTAGCGGTCATAATAGGACATAAGAAAATCATCCAGTAAAAAAAAAATTAGATGCGCTTACGTGTTGGAAGAATCAACATAGTTACAGACAACAACAATTTTTCCCAGCCATAGCAATCCCCTGCATTGTATCTGTTGTTCCTGAGTAATATCTCCAAACACTCTCCACTTTTTCAATCGTATATCGTACAGGATTAAACCATGAAGACCAGCAACCGCTAAGTACAGTCCATCCTTGCTAGCAGCCACATGCATAACTGGCCAGTTTTGGGAAATATATGAAATCTGGCATGAGAAAAATATTGTGAGAAACAACAATATGCAAGAAATTATAGATAACCAACTTCACGGGTGTCGGCCCATAACTGGAAGATTGAGGTGCAAGATTTTGAGTTCTTCAGTGTCTTCAGACTGCACAATTAGTAAACGATCTTCACCATAGATAACTTGGCGTACATAAGTTGTACCAGAAACACCTCTATTGAGGCAGCATTTGCCAAAAGAGAAGGCAATAATCCTGTCAGAAGATCCTTCCTCAATAGCATAAAGTCTATATCCAAATTCATCCCAATGCATCAGTGAGGCACCACCCATCATCGGTTCAGACTTGTGATCAGGGTTTGGCTTGATTACAGGAGATGAAGCAGAACTCAAACCTATTTGACGGATTGTAGACATTAAGCGACACCCTGAAACAGACCAAACTGTAAGACCTCTTAACTGCCACCCAACAGCAAAAGCAGAGTTATCAGGTGTCCATGCAATACAATTGACAGGACCAGTATCTTCTACAGAATATCTGCAAAATATTTAAAAAAAAATATTTAAAAATTTAAGGCATTAAATTTGCTCCAATATGAGCCANAGATCCTTCCTCAATAGCATAAAGTCTATATCCAAATTCATCCCAATGCATCAGTGAGGCACCACCCATCATCGGTTCAGACTTGTGATCAGGGTTTGGCTTGATTACAGGAGATGAAGCAGAACTCAAACCTATTTGACGGATTGTAGACATTAAGCGACACCCTGAAACAGACCAAACTGTAAGACCTCTTAACTGCCACCCAACAGCAAAAGCAGAGTTATCAGGTGTCCATGCAATACA
>CAIGRL010020356.1:0-20327 GCA_903798325.1 Fraxinus xanthoxyloides
AAAAGTCAATCATAACGGCTAATTTGCTAATTTTTCAATTTTAATCCGATTTTAATCTCTACCAAACACCTTCTTATTTTCCAAAATAGTACTTTTTATCATTTTTTCCCCACATTAAAAAAATCATAATAAAATGACTATTTTTTTTAATTAAAACTATTTACATGAAGAATTTTTTTTTCCAAAAGTCGAATCTCCCTGCCAAAAAAATTAAAATTAACTGACTAACCCAATTAACTTTTCTTTTAATCATTAAAACATGATTCAAATTAATATTTAACATATAATGAAGAGGAGAAAAAAAAAAAATTTTAACGAGTATAAAATTGTAGACATGCTCTGATCCCATAAATGCAACGCCCAAATTTCAAATAAAATTTGAAGAGTTACATAGCCCCCGTTTCAGCCTCATTTTATGGGAAAATATATTTTCAAATAGTGATTTTTTGGAGAATGTATGGTTAAAAAAATAAGGAAAAGTTATAGATTTATGTTTAAAAATATTTTATGGGAGGATGTGTGGTTGAAAATGAGTTTTTGTAAAAATGGAGGCCAAACATAGGCATAGTCTATTTTATTCATAACGTGGCTGGATAATATTGAAATAAATTAAATTCAATATTTAAAATTAAACTTTAAACGAGTTAAACTTAAAATAACATTCAAAGTTTAAAAGTCATGCCACTGGAAATAATCTAAAATTCATTAAATACATGCTCACAAAGTCTAGTTAATTTGACAAGAAATTGAAAGAAAATAAAGACAACTTAATTGTCACTTTTTTTTAGAAAAGTCCCTTCGCACATCACTTAACCATTTCACCATACTTCCAAACTCACCTGAACTAACCTAAAATTGGTAATTAAATAGGAATGAATATAAAATACCCTTTAGGGCACATGCACCCATTTGTGATAATATGTTACTACCATAAAACTTTGCAATTCATACTATCATTTCATCAAGAGCATAAAGTAATCAAGTGATAGCTCTATTTAACATAATTTTGTATAATTCTCTAGAAAATTCCGAATGAATCTCGCATTTTATTTCATACAGGACCAGAAGGTCAATTAGCATTTCATATAAAGATGAACAAAAATAAGATAATACAGTACAAGGGTAGTCAACTTTATGTATATGTATCCTACATCGAAAACTGCAAAAATTAAGCGTGACACAAAATGGAAATTCTATTTGCTTCCTTCTATACTTCAATTTTGTTTGTTATATGTGAATATGGAAAGGGGGAATGTGATTGAAAGAGAGAGTGAGGGAAAAGTATACGAGATAATGTGTGAACAATAATAAGAGAGTAGAAAATGACGTATGAGAGTGTTTTATTGAATGAGAGAGTGACGAGAATATGTATATGTGTGTGTGTGTGTGTGAGAGAGAGAGAGAGAGAGAGAGAGAGAGAGAGTATGGATAATAAATAGGAGAGATAGTGGAAAAGGACGTGTGAAAATGTATAGGTGAATAAGAGAGGGATGAGAGAAGCAAGGGACAGAGAGTGGGACAAAAGGTAAGAGAGAGTAAAATAGTGGAGAGAGAAACATGCGTTAATGTGTAGGTAAGTGAAAGATACGAGTGAGAGAAATAAGCTCCGTTATACGAACACTTCAACTCTGTGTCCGTGTCCGACGTGTCAGATACCGACATTTTTCAAACACTTTACCATGATCATTTTTCCTTTTCATCAAAATATTATATATTCTTAACTCAAAGTTATTAATTAATAACAAATAGATACTCATATTTTAACAGATTTCAACAAAAAATAAATAAATTAATAAACAGTACAAAATTGAATTTAAACTATGTAAATGAAAAATTTCAAAGAATTTAATCAATGTATCGATGATATATCGTGTTAATACTTTTTTAAAAAACCCATAGTCGGCGTGTTCGCCACGTATCATGTAGGACACAATTGTCCTAACAGTGCATCATAGGAAATAAAGGATAGAAAGAGAGAGAGGGAGGAGAGAGTGGTGGAGATGTGGAAAAGTCTTTGAAAGTGGGAAAGTAAAAAAAGAAATAATAAAAAAAAATTAGTTGTTATACTTTAGATACCAATTAATGTAGAACACAATCGGACAAGAACGAGATTAAGAAAGATAGAGGAAGAGAGATGAGAAAGGGACGATAGTGGAGAAAATAGAGAAAATTTAGAATGGGGAAATATTAGTTTATTCAATATCAAAGTTAAATATTACAATGCGTACGCCCCCTTTTATATGAGTATGAAATAGAGAAACCCCATTAAGCCCTTGTTTGAGCTCCATTATTTAGGGTTAATAGATTTTGGAATAGTGATTTTTTTTTGGAGAATGTGTGGTTAAAAAGTTGAGAAATGTTTATGGTTTACGTGTAAAATTATTTTATTGAAAAAATGTGTGGTTGAAAATGAATATTGGGAAAATGGGGCTCAAACGAAGGCTAAACAAAATCCGAATTATGTTTCCTAAAATGAGTATCCAATTTGTATAGTTGACAACTAATAAAATACTGAAAAATCTATCAAATAAAACATTAATTACACTTTCTAAAATAAGTAACTATTTTGGAACGTAAATTAAATAACTTTACTAGGAATCCCATCATTAGTAGTCTAATGTTTAGTCATTTCCTTGAAAATATCATGCCCACTTTATAGTTTATGAACTGAAAATATTGCGATNTGTGTGGTTGAAAATGAATATTGGGAAAATGGGGCTCAAACGAAGGCTAAACAAAATCCGAATTATGTTTCCTAAAATGAGTATCCAATTTGTATAGTTGACAACTAATAAAATACTGAAAAATCTATCAAATAAAACATTAATTACACTTTCTAAAATAAGTAACTATTTTGGAACGTAAATTAAATAACTTTACTAGGAATCCCATCATTAGTAGTCTAATGTTTAGTCATTTCCTTGAAAATATCATGCCCACTTTATAGTTTATGAACTGAAAATATTGCGATTAGACAAGGAACATATGACATGCCCAAGAACCATTTGCAGGTTATTATCCCTACTGTGTCGACCTTAAGGCAAAGCTTAGCTATTTTACATCAAGTTCCAGAAGGCCATGTTGGAGTTTATTGGAGAGGAGGTGCCCTTCTGAACACAATTACAGATCCAGGTTTATTACCGTGCCTTATATATTGTACTTCTCATGTTTACAACATCCTGGATATTTGTGTAGGCATATGTATATGGGGTTTCGGTTATTTCTTGTTGCTGATTAGCACCTGTTCAATATTAAGGTTTTCATTTGAAAATGCCGTTGATAACCCACTTCGAGCCCATTCAAGTGACCCTACAGACTGATTTGGTGAGACAAATGTTTATCCTTTTTAATTTCGAAGTTCTTTAGATTAAGGATTTATTTCATTGCAATGCTATTTGAAAATGTATTGATTAGTGCCTGGTTTCCATGCCATGTTATATATACTGTGCAGGTGAGGGATATACCCTGTGGAACAAAAGGTGGTGTTATGATCAACTTTGAGAAGATAGAAGTACATCTTTCAGTGCTATTCATATGTTCTTTTGATGATTGCCAAGTAATTGTGTTGTTGATTTGTTTGTTTATACTAACTAGCATTCCTTCAGGTTGTTAATCGTCTTCACAAGGACTATGTACACGAGACATTGCGCAACTATGGTGTACAATATGACAACACGTGGATATATGACAAGATCCATCATGAGATCAATCAGTTCTGCAGTGCTCATTCCCTGCAGCAAGTTTACATTGATATGTTCGATCAGGTAAGAAAGTAGATCAAATTGAACTCTAGTGCATCAATGTATTTCATCCACTTGCTTATTTTAAGGCTTCTTTCTCCTCCTATGGTCAATTATAAAATCTCAAGGATAAAATGGTTTACTTCTTCCACTATTCTTATCGACAACTTTGGTCCCTTTAAAATGTGAACAAAGGAACATCTAAAGTAATGCGGGCTCAATTATGACCGAGTCACTCTCCACCTGCACAACCATCAAATGCCTTTTATTTTATACTGATGCTTGATCTAGTAAATAATTCTTGCAATAATTTCAGATTGATGAGAAAATGAAAGATGCAATTCAGGCTGACTGCACACGTTATGCCCCAGGTATTGAAATACTTAGTGTGCGTGTCACTAAACCCACCATTCCAGAGAGTATAAGGCGGAATTTTGAACAGATGGAAGAGGAACGCACCAAGGTATTTCTTAGTCACTTGCCTTGAGCCTTCTAAGGTTATGTAATTTGTTTCTTCAATTTTTACTCTTTCAGCAACAATCAGTTAAAGGGGTGTTGCGGATAACTAATTGAGGGTCTACAAGTGTAATGGACTATGTTTTATAGGAGATTGTCATCTTATCTTAATACACAGTTGCTCATAAATTAGTTTTATAGATAACATGTTTTGCTGTCTGTGATTACTCATTTATAGAGAAACCTGTTTTTGAAGGAACTTTTCAACCTATTACAGCAAAGCTTAATTTATAATATAAGCTGGTCAAACATATTTTTTATCCACTCATTACGTAGGACCACTAACCTTACTATGACTTATTATTCACACATTCCGTAGGACCATTGCTTAAAAGTTCCTAAATTGCCTCCTCACCTAGTTGAGCACTTTAATATAACAGGTCTTGATTGCAATGGAGAGACAGAGAGTTTTTGAAAAGGAAGCTGAGACGCAGAAAAAGATTGCCATAAGTGAAGCTGAAAAGCACGCTCATGTTAGCAAGATCCAGATGGAACAGAAGTTGATGGAGAAAGACAGCTTGAGGAGGCAAGAGGAAATTTCTAATACAATGTACTTAGCTCGGGAGAAAAGCTTGGCTGATGCTGACTTTTATCGGTACATTCCTTTACTTTATACCGTTGAAGTTGTTTATGCATCCTGGGACAAGGAAGCTTTAACAAAAATGAACAGGTATTTATGGATGTTAATGTTCATCGTGTTCAGAACAATTAAAGAATCAGAAGCAAACAAGTTGAAGCTCACTCCGCAATATCTAGAACTCAAATTCATTCAAGCAATTGCTAACAATTCCAAGATTTTCTTTGGTAACAAGGTTCGATTGCTTCTGTCTGTCCTCTTGTTAGTTCCACTCTATCAATGAGTTGTTACTTCTCTAGGTTGATAAAAATTATTCTGCAGGTACCTAATATGGTTTTGGATCAGAGGCTACTTGGAAATTTTTTGCAAAATGTAGCCAGGAAAGGAAATGTCGCAGAGGATAGCTCTTAAATTTGGTGTTGGTCCAAAAACTATATGCCCGAGTGAATGTGAATAATGGGAAAGAAGAATTATTGAAGTTTATGAGAGTGAAAGCAGTTCATTGTGCATGAAGTATATGCCTATATGCCTGGTTATTAGAAGTTTGTTTTTACATCTTACTGCAGTCAAACACTGCTTAAATGTAATGTCTTTAATCTTCTTCCTAATTGTTTTTTTTGTAAGGAGTGTTTTAAAAGAATAAGAGTGCATCAAGAGAAGTGACCTTTACTTTCAAGTATTCGAATCTATGCATTGAGCTTGTCCTGCCTCTTAAATGGTTTGATCATATCTGGACTGGACTAGCCGGTCCAACCAGCAAACTGGTGACCCAGTTATGGTTCGAGATACACTTCAATCAGGCCCCATCTTGTTTAACCAACGAGTTAGCAGAAAATTCGCAGCCCGGTTGCTCTCTCAGCTTTTATCTATTAGTATCGGTCTTACAAAGTTCATTTTTGTTCCTGTTGTTTTCGATATTTAAGCATTTTGCTATATAACCAAAAATTACCTTTGCCCGTGCAATACTTCATTTACATAGTATTCATCGTATGTCCAGGCTAAAGTTCAAGGACATTTAAAAAGTTATTTACGGACATTTCATACTCGGTCATTCTATAAGTTACAATGTAGTGAGAGCATTTAGACACAAACTAGATCAAGCCACTCAAACTGGGTATAACCCAAACATGTCGTCTTGAGACATAAATAGATCTTCACGATAAGGACGGCAATGGGATGAGCAGCGGGACAAGACATGCATCTTATATACCGAGTTTGGATCAAGGCGTTAAGAGTATTTTTGTCCCACCTTTTGAAAGCTGCTATGTTATCTAGTATCAATAGTGTTGAAATATAAGCATGTTCACCAGCACAACATATCACATAACCTCAGCTCACGTAATCTCAACTCACATTTAGCTCATTCTAACTCTTCCTAGTTTCTTCTTTAGTTTGTTATTAGTTGTTGGTTTGTTAGAATTTAGTCCAGCTCTTCAATTCTAGAGACTTCCATGTAGTGATTAGTTGATAGATTAGTTAGCTATTTTTCTCTATAAATAGACAAGTATGCATTGTAATTTTTTAAGTTGAATGAATGAAATATTCTTCTTCTTCCCTGCAAATTCTATCCTTTTATTTTCTAACAAGTATCAATAGTGTTAAATCATTAATCTACGTGACATATGCGATATGTTTAATTAAAAGTGAAATAATATTATTCATCTAATTGGATCTTTCATTTAATAAGACTTAGTTTGACAGTTAGTGTCACCTAACCTTGTAATACCATGTGTAAAATATCATTACTCCATAAAAATGGTTTGGCTGGCCTAGATTAATGTCCTCGCATCGCTCGGTGTAAACCATGAGATTTAAGAATATTACACACTATTCTAGCAAAACACATAATTATGATTGTCTCATTATTGGCTATTGCATACAGGATTTGACGGTTATCTGTATATAAATCATGGGCAAAACTGCCCCAGTAATGACGCTCCACTCAACACTACCCATTTTGCATTCTTCAACACCGAATCCAAATCCCTGTGTTTTATGCATTCGCTTTTTGTAATTTCGTCCCTTCTTACACTTCCAGTTTCTGAAAGCAGACAGTGAATTTGCAAGTGAATTGGAGGTATGTTTTTCGCCTTTGAAGAGTCTTTGTTTATGCGTTTGTATTGTGGGTTCTATACAAATAGTGATTTTACATCATCTTCTATTGGTAGTTGTTCTATTTCTTTCTTACCTTTTCATGACAGAAATAATAATGAGATTGGTGAAATTATTTTACATTTTTCCAGCATTTCCCGTTATGGTAGTCACTAAATAGCAAGAGAATAATTGTCTTCGAGATTTTGAATTTTGGATATGTTTTTGTGTTTAGGAGTATTGTCGTATTGACTTCAATATACAGTCTATTTTAGTTCTCATTGTTGGTTTTCTTGATAGATTTTGATTTTTCTTTAATGCTTGCTTCATGTTTTCTGATTTTTATCTTGCATTGTTATTTTTTTCATACTGATGATAAATGTCAGTTGCTCAATTACTTAATGGTCCCTAATTACAGTGATTTTATAAATTTGGGCTGCTTTTTCTTAATAAAGATAAACTCTTCTGGCATGTTTGGTGGGGGGAAGGTTTAGTAGGGATGATTGGATAGGACCGCATGGTTTAAGAAAGAAACTACAATCTTGTTTGTTATACTATCCATTCCCGTCTAATACTACGCAGCTAACTAACACAGGCTTCGTGTTTCTAGTGCTACCCTTTTATATGTTTATATCTGATGGGCTTGCCTTGTCATTTTGTAGGACTTTTAGGTGTTCCTTCATTGATATTGCTTCCATCTGAAAGGAACTTGTTTGGGGGTTTGAAGATGTATTTGGTGGAGAGCAAAGGAGGTGCAATAGCATGCATGCTTCTTTCTCTATTTTTCTTGGGAACATGGCCTGCCATTTTGACTCTACTGGAAAGACGGGGCCGTCTTCCTCAACACATTTACCTCGATTATTCGATCACAAATCTGTTGGCTGCTGTTATTATTGCTTTCACATTTGGTGAAATCGGAAAGAGCACAACTGAAAAACCCGATTTCTTAAATCAACTATTTCAGGTGAGACTGCTTGAGCTCAATGAAAATTTGGTGACAGTTAGCAAGAAAAAGATTGCAAATCCAAAAATATGCTTGACCTGTAAGTGATGTGTAGGCATTACCAATAAACTTAATGGCAACCTGAAATGAAGATAGGCCTTGTGTAGAATGTCAAACAATGTTGTATAAAGTTCCTCTACAGTTTAAGGTGATATACTCGTGCTGTCATAGTGTCATATTACAATAGCAACAATGTGATATACTCTGTCATGTATTATCATGTTTCATTCTAATATTTTTTCCCTATAAATTTACATTTTATTAAATCACTACAAAAATAATGCACAAATTTTATTCATAGTTCCGATAGGCTCTATGGATATATTCATTGAAAAGGGTTACTGTCCACTTTTCTCAGTAACTATCACATATCCAGTTGTCCAACTTCCCTGCTGATTTCACCCATGAATCTGTTAGATAGAATCACGTTTATATCATTTAAATTTTAAATATTGTCTTCCACACTCCCCATTTTATTTTTTCCCACCAAAGCCTAGTGCATGCACAATTTTATTTAAATGGGTGGCGGCAGGACTCAAACCTAGGACCTTTGTTGCTTTGATATTATGTTGAATCACTTGATCTAAAAACTTAAGCTATTAGGTAGGGACCAATTTATTTAAATATTTTTTTTTTTAACCTTAAATATTCCCGTAGGATATTAAGGAGCGATTATAGTATAGAGGATAAAAATCATTGACATGTACTGATCAAGAGGACTTTTGATTGTACAGTCATATTATTTTATTTCGCCAATTTTACTTTATTTCTAGACATGCTAATACTAGTGCATTTATGGGGCGTACTGATACAACAATACAAAACTATTCACATTATCTGTAATGTAGGTCCCATTTTTTGTTGGATGGATGTGCACAATCTAAGGTTACCTTTCTTGTTCTGAGTTCTTCTGTATTTTTTGTTCAGGGATTCACATTGAAGAAAAGCCCGATTTTTGTTTCTTACTTAAGCTATTCACAAGAGTACACAAGTTGAAATTTTCTTATGCTTCTTTTGCAAATTGATGTAGGATAACTGGCCTAGCGTATTGTTTGCAATGGCAGGTGGGATTGTCCTCAGCCTCGGAAACCTGGCAACTCAATATGCTTGGGCATTTGTGGGTTTGTCAGCGACCGAGGTGATTTCTTCAAGCATAACTGTTGTTATAGGTATTATATTTTACGCACTGAATTCTTATATTTGTAAGACCATGGCTTGATGAAGTTATAAATGTTAGCTGGCTCTGCTTGTACAGGAACAACGTTAAATTACTTCTTAGATGACAAAATTAACAAAGCAGAGATTCTTTTTCCTGGTATTGGATGCTTTTTGATTGCTGTTTGTCTTGGATCTGCTGTGCATGCATCCAATGCTGCAGATAATGATGCCAAGCTTTCTAGATTCTCAAATGATTACAAAGATGGGACACCGTATGTATTCTTTGTTTTGGATGACTATTTTATTAACAAATCGTGACTAGTGATTTTGCATTAGGTCCATCAATAGAATATTGATGCTCATATGCATAGGTTGAAATAATCGTCAATGATGATATGAGAAGCACGTAATGATATTTTGAAGAAGTCGATATAAGCGTTCTATGCATTTTGTCCTTTTCCCCCTTAGTGTGAAACACGGAAGAATTGGAAGTTTAGATAAAACACTATGTATGGATGGTTCGAAAACGGAGCTAGAATAGATCTATATATTACTTGGCTTGGCCGAAAATCCTTTTCTGAGACCTCATGGGAATATCTTCTTTCCTGTAACATGTACTACTACTAGAATTTTTCAAAACCTCCCGGTTGACCCTCTGCTCTCATCTTAAAATTTGGCATGACCTTGATTAGTAAAAGTTCTGTGGAAAAAAAATGGTTATTGCCTATGTTTCAGACTTCTATAGATTTGTAAGTTTGTGCGCTCATGTGAATTTTCAAACTAACTCGAACAGGATAGGGGATGAATCTGTCTCCAAGATGACAGATGCCAACAGGGGTAAGAGGATATCTTCCAGTTACAATTTAACATCTCACGTTCCATTGTAGTAGACCAGCAATCATTTTTTGTTCTCTATTCATTTGGGATACTCCATAATTTGAACTGAAGATTCAGGAAACGAAATTGGTACCATTGAGAAGGCAAAGTTTGGGACTGCAAATTTTCTCATGGAGCTTGAGCAAAAAAGGGCGATTAAGGTCTGTGAACATCTTTTATTACTAATCTTATGTTCCCTTTATGCCTATGAACTTGTGTTTATATAGAATTTGGAGAGATTAGTCTATAAACGATATTATCAACCCCTTTTGTCAAGAGAAAAATTATGTCATCTTTGTATTTGAAGAGCATATTCACAGTGAGTTGGATTAATTATAAAATTTATGAGTAGGTGTTATTGATTATACAGGATATGTGTCTATATAACTGGTGGCATACTCAATCTCAATAAGGAAGCATATAAAAAATTTCCTGTAATTAATAAAATTTTGCATTCTGCATGTGTACATACATTCAGGTTGTTGGAAAGGGCACTTTCATTGGCTTGGCGATAACTCTTTTTGCCGGACTTTGCTTCTCTCTCTTCTCGCCAGCGTTTAATTTGGCGACTAATGATCAGTGGCATATTCTGAAAGATGGTGTCCCCCACTTAAATGTCTATACTGCATTTTTTTACTTCTCAGTATCCTGTTTTGTGATCGCCGTTATTCTAAATATCAGTTTCCTGTATAACCCTGTTCTTAACTTGCCCAAATCGTCATTCAAGGCCTATGTATCAGACTGGAATGGTAGAGGGTGGGCTCTTTTGGCCGGATTTTTGTGTGGGTTCGGAAATGGTCTTCAATTTATGGGAGGTCAAGCTGCAGGATATGCTGCAGCAGATGCAGTTCAGGTTAGTTCCATTTTCTTTGGATTTGGATCTTGAGACCTGTAGCTGAGTTTTCCCTATTCGTTTATGAATCATTGAAGAACCATATTCCTAGATTGTTTGGCATAGAGTTTGCTCATTCATTTTACCTTTTGGTGGTAACCACAGGCACTTCCACTCGTCAGCACGTTTTGGGCTATCCTTCTGTTTGGAGAGTACCGGAGATCATCAAGAAGGACATACGTATTTCTCATAAGCATGTTGTTAATGTTTATCGTGGCTGTTGGCGTCCTCATGGCTTCATCAGGGCATCGAAAGTAACCACAGTTGTGTGAAGTGTCTCTTGTATATCAGCGTGCCAATCTTGCTAGCTGTTAGGTCGACACACAGAGGCATACATTTGTAGATGTGTACTTTCTTTCGTTAGAATTTTGTTGCCTCTGTATTTGTAATGAAATCATTGCAAATATCCTCGTTTCTTTGAATGTAATTTCAAAATCTCAATATCCTCTACGTTATGTTTCGATATGATAGTCATGTTTGATGGCCATTATTTGGCCAAAAAAAAAAAAAAAAAAAATTGAATTGTGAATTTTTAAAGAACGTGTGGTTAAACATAAGAAAAAGTTTTGAGTTTACACTCAGAATATTTTATTGTATGAATGCCTAGTTGCAAAAATGAGTATGTAGAAAAAAGAATTTACGGATAATGGTTTTCATACGGGCTTTAATCCATTCAATGATTTAGACTTATTGTTGACTTTGCGTGCAAGCATTGATACTATATTTTCTTCCATTTTTTCTCCTTTTTATTTTATTTTATTTTATTCTTTATATATATGTGATTTAAGGCAAAAGTTATTCTATTATTATTAGGCACTAGTCAGAGTTGAACGTCCGTTGCAACTTGTACGTTATTTTGAAATGTTTTATAAGTATTGTGAAAATAATATTTGACTCCTATTTACTCTTTTGATCTAAATATGAGAGAAGTGCAAGTCCCTAAAAATAAATATTAATACATACACATAAATAGTAAAATACGTATTTGAATGTTAGTATTAGAATTACAACTAAATGCATAAATGAAGATGAATCGCAAATACGATACATGAATTAACGTGGATGTTAATTAATTTAAAGTCAATAACAAAGAATATATATGTGACAAGAATGTGAAATCATTTATACTAAATGAATATAATTTAATTTCCAATTCTGTGAAACTGGATGATAATTAATATACATAGACGTAAATAATGAATTACATTCTTGAATGTGAAATTTTAATATTATTTAAATGAATGTGGATGTTAATAACAGGGATACTGTGAATGTTAAATTCTAATTAATATTAATTAAATGAACATGGATAATTAATTAAGAACTAATAATGCATTAACAATGATTTTGTAATATTTATTATAGTTTGTAAATTAAATATACATTGAAAAATGAAAAGTATGATATTTTTGAAATAATTGAATTGTAGTGGGTTATAATCATTCAAAAATGATTCTCACTTGATTTGATATTTAATATATAGATAACTATGTTAATTTATGACGAAGGTCTAACGACGAGGAGTACAAGTTAAGTACAAAATGTACAACTTAACCTTAAAATGGTGCAAAAATACACTTTCTAACATATTAAATACTACCAAGATCCATTTTTACTAAATGTAAAAGTATAACGATCAAATGGTCGATCACATATTAAAGAACTTTTTTTTGAAAACCTAACATTTCTTTTTAATTGTAAAATTCACATATCTAAGTATCATATGAGTTGAAATCATTTTTTGGTAAATTTATCAGAGGTATTTTAGAAATTTCAATAATACGCTTCCCTAAACACAAATTAAAACTTTTAAGCCAAGATACTACCATTAATATTTGTTGAAATATAAACCAAATTAATTATGTGTTCATATATTTGAGAATTTTAGTGTTCACTTGTGTATTTTAAAACAAAACAATTTATTTCTCATATTAATTTTCAACCACGCGTTGACACAGTAAAATATTTTACATGTAAACTCAAAATATTTTAATATTTTTAACCACACATTCTCCAAAAAATCACTATTTAAAATATTATTTTTATACAACAATGACCATCAAATAGAGGCTAAAATAATTAGATACATGAAATTAAGTGAATTCATGTTCTCACTACATGAATTATATTGGAAGATAGATGTACAATAAAGTAACTTTTCTCCTAAATTCATCTTTCCTCCTAGAGTAATATTTTCAATTTCCAACAAAGTGATATTGAGTTCGTCTTTGCTTGTTATATTATAATAAATTAATAAAATAAAAAGATAACATATGGAGGGGTGCAAAATGTAATTAATATTTTTAGAAAATGCTTGTTGTACATCATCATTTACATAATTTTTTATAGATTGATAAGATGTCAAAAAGAAAGTAGGGAGTTTTTTTTTTTATTTTTTTGAAAAAACTTGGTTGATGAGATTTTAACCCACTCAAATATTGTTACATTATTTGTTGGTAAATAAATTTGTACGTGGTGATGTACATTTATGGTGCATTTGATTGCTAATATTTTTTCATGGAAAATGTGTTTTTCTACTCGAACTCGTACTTATTTTTTTGTTTTTTGATTGCTATTTTTTAATGAAAAATATCTTCCTACTTTTGGTATCTAACCGTGTTTTCCTAAAAATCAAATAAAATATTTTCTTTAGGGGGAATGGAATTTTATTGTCGAGGTAATTCACTTCATATGCTTTTCTCTCCTATGTTATGTTCAAAAGTTGAAAATTAAGTCAATCAAATGCATGTAATTAACAATTTCCATATAAATAATTTCTAAACAATTGAATTAAGAAGAAAATATTTTCTTTTCATGCAAATCTCATACTTACAATCAAACGCACATAGCAAGAAAAATATATAACTATTAACCTTTATTTTACGTTTTCAATTTTGACAAAATTTTGGGAAATTCTTTCAAAAATCAAGTGATATTAATCAAATAGGTAATTAAATAGTTTTTATTAATTAATTGGTATGTAAATAGGTTAAATTCACAATAATATAAAATTTACGATCACAGTTACGTACTAATCATAATTACAAAACGTCACAGTCACAAATCACAATTTTTTTGGATTACAAATTATCAAATTAATTGATCACTACCTATTTATCGATTACAATTTATGAAATTAATTGATCACAAATTGTTTTAATCACTAATTATCAAAAGTAACTGATCACAACTTATTGTTGGTCACAAATTATCAGATTAATTGATCACAATTATCCAATCAATTAGTCACAAATTACCTTTCATCTCCTCTATTTCACCTCACTTACTCCCGCCACACATCCACACTTCTGCCTTCACCCTCACCTCCACCTCCACATCCACCCAAAACGTTGTTGTCACCTCCATAAATCCACAACCCACCATTGCTACCAACGCAATTCCAACCACCACCATTACCATCACCACATACACCAAAAACCACCACGATCTCATCCTCAAATCCACCACCACCACCACCACGTCCACGTCCACCACCAACCAACCACACATACATGCAAAAACTATAGATTCAGCGTCGTCACTACCACTAACACATAGCCCACATACTTCATTTACTTGCGAAATCACCACGCACCATGCACCGTAGATTACAGTAAGTAGCCATTATCAAGTAGATCACAGGTAGTAGCCCTTGTTACAGCATATTGCAAGAAGCAACGACGCTCAACAACAACAAGCTTTGTTGTGCAATGTGTGATTGCCATTGTCGATGGGTGTGGGGGACGGGGACTTGTGAAGCTCAATTTCTGTGGCTTGAGGTGAATATAAACTAGGTTTGTGGCATGAAAATCGAGTGGGTAGGTGGGAGGGAGGGTGTAGGTTGAATATACCTAATTTTTGAAAGAAAAAGTTTTGTGCATAATTGTTAAAATGAGAAGTTGAAAAATGAAAAGTAGGGATGGTTGGTGTAATTTTATTTATTTATTTTTTTTTTCAAATTATAGTACCGAAAAATCAGCTAATCTTAAAAATCTCGAATGGCGATCCCCAACGGATCAGCCCAAACTTGAAAGAAGGCCCACTTGCAAGATTTATAAAATAACAGAGAAAAAGCACCTCTTCATTAGCATACGCGTCTTCCGAGAGACTGAGAGGAGGAAGAAGAGAATGTGGAGAAGAAGTTCCTTCTTGTTTACAAAAAGACCCTTTTCTTCAGAACCAGAGATCCCAAGCCTTTATTCATTTCTCCAACCATCAATTTTTGCTCTAAAAAGAACCACAAAATCCCAAGATTCCTTACAAAAAACCCAAGAAAATCCGGCCCCAAAATCCCTTACCCAATCCCAGAAGTCCAATTATGAAACCACCCTCCAAGAATCCCTGTTTAACCACAATACAGATGAGGCATGGAAGTCATTCAAGACTCTCACCAATTGTTCTTCTTTCCCCAGTAAGCCCCTTACCAATTCTTTAATCTCCCATTTGTGCTCATTCTCTGATACTCATAATCTCAAGAGAGCATATGCGTCAGTAGTTTTTGTGCTTGAGAAGAGTCCAAATTTGTTGGAGTATGAGACTGTGAAGGCCCTTTTGGATTCTATGAGGATTGCCAACACTGGCGCTCCTGCTTTTGCATTAGTCAAGTGCATGCTCAAGAACAGGTTTTTCATGCCTTTTGGAATGTGGGGTAATGTTTTAGTTGACATTTGTCGAAAAAATGGTAAATTTATTGGTTTTTTGGGCGTTTTTAATGAGTGTTGTAGGATAGCCGTGGATGAGAAGTTGGATTTTATGAAGCCTGATTTGGATTTGTGCAATGCTGCATTGGAGTGTTGTTGTCATGAGCTTGAATCAGTTAGTGATGCTGAAAAGGTTATTGACACAATGTCTGTTTTGGGCACTAGGCCTGATGAATTTAGTTTTGGGTTACTTGCTTATTTGTATGCCACTAAGGGGCTTGAGGAGAAGATACTCGAGTTAAAAGGATTAATCAGTAGGTTTGGTTTTTCTGATAAAAGGGTTTTTCTTCAGAATCTGATTAGTGGGTATCTGAAATGTGGTAATTTGGAATCTGTTTCGGTTACAATTCTGTGTGCTTTGAAAGAAGGAGAAGCACAAGATTTGAGGTTCAGTGAAGAAACATATAATGAGGTGGTCAAAGTATTTCTCCAAAATGGGAGCATCAAGGATTTAGCGAATTTGATTATTGAGGCCCAAAAGTTAGAATCTTCATCCATTTCGGCAGAAAGATCTATAGGATACGCTATTATCGATGCTTGTGTTAGTCTTGGATTATTGGACAAGGCACATAGCATGCTTGACGAAATGAATGCTCAAGGGGCTTCTGTTGGTATTGGGGTCTATGTGTCCATCTTGAAAGCTTACGGCAAAGAACAAAGAACAGCCGAAGCTTCTCAATTGGTTACGGAAATTACTAGTTTGGGGCTTCAGTTGGATGTTGGTAGCTATGAAGCTCTTATAGAAGCATCCATGTCATGCCAAGATTTTCAGTCAGCATTTTCTTTGTTTAGGGACATGAGAGAATCAAGAATACGTGACTTGAAAGGCAGTTATCTGACGATAATGACAGGTTTAACAGAAAACCATCGACCTGAGCTCATGGCAGCATTCTTGGACGAGGTTGTTGAGGACCCCCGAGCAGAGGTGGGTACTCATGATTGGAATTCGATTATTCATGCCTTCTGTAAGGCTGGGCGGTTGGAAGATGCAAGAAGGACTTTCAGGAGGATGATTTTTCTGCAGTTTGAACCGAATGAGCAGACATACCTTTCCCTCATTAATGGATATGTGGCTGCAGCGAAATACTTCAGCGTGTTGATGCTGTGGAACGAGGTAAAGAGGAAGGTTTCAATTGAAGGAGAGAAGAGATTCGAATTGGGTACTAGCTTGGTTGATGCTTTCCTCTATGCTTTGGTTAAGGGTGGGTTCTTTGATGCTGTCATGCAAGTTGTCGAGAAATCTCAAGAGATGAAAATATTTGTTGATAAATGGAGGTGCAAACAAGCATTCATGGAGACACATAAGAAGCTGAAAGTGTCAAAGTTGAGGAAGAGAAACTTTAGGAAAATGGAAGCATTGGTTGCCTTTAAAAACTGGGCCGGTTTGACTGGTTGATGGCTATATCTGCTTCTTAATATTGTCACCAACTTTCTGTCTTCTCTACATGCTTGCTTTACAACAATCTGCAATTTAAGTCAGCTAATAATCATAAAGCAACATGTTTGGCTATCTATCGCCTTTCAAATTAGCACTGTCAATTTTCAAGTTTACAAGTCCCTGAGGCCTCATCTAAAAATAAAGCTGCACAGCTCCTCGGCGGCGTTGTAGTTGGAGTTGGAAATCAATCTTACTTCTGGTTTCAGAACAATTGTGAGTTTTGATGCGTGACCTTCGGATGCTAGCCAATTCTATTCTTTTTTTCTTTTATTGGATTCTGTTGTTTAGAAAATGGGATTTGTGGATGAGCTCATGGAAAGGGGAAGAGTTTCATTGCGTGGTGAAATTGGAATAATGCAACATGACTTTCACAGGGATTTGTTGTTATTATTTATTACACTTACTAGTGCTTTGTGTTATCGAACTTTGCGGAGCTGTAAATAATTCATCGGGAGAAAAAAGTGGGGAAAGACATTGGTGTATGTCAGGACATAAATTTTCCAGTTCAGTTATGATGCAACAGTGATGGTGTTCACCTTTCAAGCGAAGTCTTAGACTGAAGTTCCGATTTCTCCTTGTCAGAATTGATGAAGTCGAGGTTCTTACACAACTCCTACTTGTAGATAACAATTTTAGCATCACATAGTGTCATAATGAAGTGGTCGGCTTGTTATGAAGTGGTTAAGTCATTTTAACAAGAAAGGTCCTAGGAAATAGGTGAGAGTGCAGAAACCAAAGCCATCTAAAATATAGAGAACATTTTCTGCTGTACTTGTCATGCTCATAAAGTGAGATCTCTAACAAGAGAATTTACAATTTGAACTCATTGAGCATTCTTTGCTTCTTGTAATATGCATTACTAGGAAACTTGGAGTCGTTGGACTAAGATGTCAATTAACTATCAGTTGCACCATTCGAAATATATCGTGGCAATTTTAATGTGTTATTTTGTAAACAGCAAGTATACTTTCATTGTCAAACAATTGATTGGTGGATGTATCAAGACCTGGGAGTGACTATATTGAAAGATAGACGCTATAATCTGTGATTTAAATAGAGTTGTTCTGTTGAGAATTGAAACAACTAAGTAACTCCTTGAGCCACTCGCAGCCACTATGCCCTGTCTATCATATTTTTCACTTTTATTTGTCCACGATCTGCTATGTTATTACCTGGTGGCATCACTGTCTTGTGGTTCTTGTCATGATAGGTGTGGCAGTGTCACCATGAAGTTTTCCCTTGGCATGGGGCATCTTGATTTAATATTGTATAGGTTGCACTTTCTTTTAGTCCAGTAATAGGAGCTTATGTTGAACCAGTTTCTGTATAGAAAATGTTCATTTTTCGAAGGAGCTCTTGAATCAAAATCTCAAAAAAGGGAAAAGTAAAGAAAACCTTAACATTCTGGGTAGTAGCAGAACTGCTATTCAGTGAGTCAGTAAAATCTATATCGCAATATGCTCTCTTGGGTTTTTATGTCCTACATTTTTCGTTATCTTTTTGATGTTTTCAGGGTTCTTGCTCTCATGGATGATGTTTTTCCTTCAAGGCAGGTATGTTATAGAATCCCAGATTAATAGCTAGTTCAATTATCATTAGCATTGGGGGTATTATGGGAGTTTAATACAATGAATTGTATATGCTTTTATCTGTAAATTGAGGGAGGTTAGTTTAATTTGGGCAGGTGGAAATCAGTGTGAAATTGGGAGAGGGATGAGCTTAGCCTCTCGAATGCTCATCAACCTTGTAATTTCATTAGAGTTACTTCTTTTTGCTTGTTTCATAATCTGCGTTGGTATCTATCATTTAATGATAGAATCCTGAAAGAATTGCATATGCTGAATTTGATATCCAAGAACAGGAAGACAAATTATATTTGTACTTCAATTTATCCAAGGCATTCGAGAGGCCTGGATGCTCCCAAATCAACCCTCAATTTTTGATTCCCGATTCCTCCTCTTCATTACTTGGCTATGACATACATATTCTCCGTACTTCCTAAACTACCCCTCTGTGTAATAGCAGATGCTTATCAGTATGCTAGTTTGATTTTCCTTCTTTGAGTCGAAGAGGTACTGGTTCAAGAGGATAATTATAGGAGGAGAGGAAAGGGAAGAGAAGAAGAGAAAGGAGGGGGAAAAGAGGGACGAAGTAGGAGAGAAATATCAATTATTCATTCATTCAAAAGTTGTTTTATTATAATGCAAAAGACCCCTTTATATAGGGTTTTAAAAATTCTATTCTAAGAAGGAAATATCTAATACGAGCATATTTGTTACTTAATATTGTTTCATTTCATCTCACGAAGTGACGGGGACGTTGACCTAGGATATCAACGTTATGCAAGAAGGAATTCCAGTAACACCAAGCAGATCTGACAGGTGCCATATTATCAAGATAAGGACGACGCAAGTCACTTAAATTATGAAAGTCAAAGAATTTTCAAGAGAATCGAGCCTAAGAAATGAGTCGAGTCTAGTGAGACCATCAAAGTCCCATAGTTGGAGCGCGACTTGCCTTTCCTCGCTAAAGGTCCTAGACGGAGGATAACAGTGTTGATAAGTGGAGAGGGAGGGTACATGGTTGTGATAATAGCCTAAGGACGCGTTGGAGGTGTAAGAATTGTTATATGCATTGTTTGTTGTATGATATGTCAGTTTTTTTACTTATGTTTGGGAATATGACGGGCCACGAACACTAAAATAGAAAGTAAAGTTATCAAATAACAAAATTAGTATACCTCTGAAGGTGTAAATTGACCCACTAGTGTTGGACCCTGGACTCCAATTCCAAAGTTCTTGCTTAAATTACCTATCAAATACCTTTGCTTGTCTTTTCAATAACTCATGTCTTTGCACCTCACGAGATTCAACTCAAGCTCCTGATTGTGCGCAATAGATTTGAGGTCCAATTGAGTCGAGAATTTGACGGCAAGTGGATAAGTTTAATTGAGAGAAAGCTACCAAAGAAATTTTTGGTGGGTCTTCTGCAGAAATGGCTGAAGCTACTGATTATGTTAGGTCCTGGTCATGAAAGGCTAGGTTTTCTATGTGCATGAGTTGTTGATGGCTACCAAAGAAGAAAATGATGAGCAGGATGCCGGCGATAATGGGTGGTGCTAACTGCGAGTGGTGTAGCAGGCGTAGGGATGACAAAAAAAACCCGCTAAACCTGATACCTGCGGGCCCCGCCCCAAATGGGGCAGGGATTACCCGCCTAATCGGGTAAATGGGGCGGGGACGGGGTAATGGTCATTAACCCGAAGTGGGTATGGGGCGGGTACGGGAAATATAGTTCTCGCCCCGCTACCCGACCCGTTTAAAGTTAATTTCAAAT
>CAIGRL010020367.1:0-11934 GCA_903798325.1 Fraxinus xanthoxyloides
ATCACTTTTATTGACAATTTTCATGCAAAATAAAATGAAACGAACGATATTCGGTAGGATAATTTTTTTTACTAAATTTTTTTAATTTTTTTTGGCAAGTGAAACAAATTCTAGACCCAATGGTAAAAGAAATTATCACTTTAATGGACAATTTTCATGAAAAAACAAAGTCAAACAGATACCAAACTTTCAATATTTTTCAGTTGAAAAATTACACCAATCAAACACAATTAATTACACTTTCCAGTAAAACAATTTCTAAGCAATTCAATTCTATATAATTCATTTTCTTTTCACCAATTTTTCACTTTTTTCAATCAAAGGGACCCTAAGAGTCAATAGAAAGAGTTTTCAGCGACCACTATCTTCAAACAGTCGGATCATTAATAAGATTGCATTTCGCAGTCACAAGAGGATCAATCCATTTATATTTTTCCAAAAAGTCAGTTGTAACAAATTTTGTATTTTTATACCCGAAATTTGTTCTACGATGTGCCTAATGAGTGTCCTTTTTCCATTCAAATAGATCGTAAGATCGGGGATACTATTTTAACAATTTTAAAATGTTAGAGGCATGAGGTGATTAAACGAAAGGTTGGAAAGCATGAGATGGCACTAATAGAAAGGTTGGGAGCCCTAAAAGAATTTACCCAATAATACAAGAATATGAAGGACGTGCTTTTATCGAAAGTGATTACAACCTGGACAGCAGTGAGAAATTTCCTCTGCACCGTAGAATACGTTAATGGGCTTTTGGCCCTTTAGGGCTATTTCTGATTTTCATTCTGTGTCATGTAAACAGTTTTACCAATCAATAACGGATATATTACATATATTTCCAAATAAGCGATCGTCAATTCTTTCCTTTTCCAGGTTCTTGCAATAAAGATCATAAACCTAGATTGTATCAATACAGGGCTATAAATAACAACGCGCAGTCTCAGAAAAGAAAGGAGGGTTTCTGCTAGAGAATGACTGAAACCATGAAAAGGAAGGTTAGAGTTTCATACTCAGATCCTGATGCCACCGATTCTTCATCAGATGAAGGTGGTAATGGACCTGAAAAAAAATCGAAGAGGATGGTTCATGAGATTGTACTTCAGCCGGGAAAAAATCTTGACAAGAAGAAGGGTTCTCGAAAAATTCGTGCACGAGTCAAGAAATTCAATTCGAGGGTTCTTGATCAGAATGGAAAGGGAAAATTAATGGGGGTGCGGAAGAGAAAATCGGGAAAATACTGTGCTGAAATCAGAGATCCTTTCAAGAAGAAACGGGTTTGGTTGGGGACTTACAACACAGCTGAAGAGGCCTCTAAGGTTTACCTGGCCAAGAAGCGTGAACTTGAGGAAAAACAGAGTGCTGGACAGGGAATTGACTGTGGTCCTTGTGAGGGTTCCTCTGAAGATTCTTCACCTACGGTCAATGAATTTGATACCCTGGATTCTCCGGATGAAGTAACCTCGATAGAAAGGGAAGCTTTTGAGGAGAACAAGGCTGGTTCAAATGAGGAACCTAATTTTTCATTTCCAGACGACCAGTCAGTCAAGTTTGGGATGCTGTTTGGTGTGCAAATTATTAACAACCACGGATTTCTCTTGGGCGAATTCAGCAAATTAGACGACTTCAGCATTCGTGAATCGGAATAAGTCTCAGCATTCGTGTGTAATCGGAATAAGACTATTTTCCTACATATGTTTTCTGAGTTCTTAGATTTCAGAACTTTTTTATTCTGGGCGAGTTTTTCAAATTATTGAATCCGCACATTGGATATGTATTTGAAATCACATGTATATTATGGGAGTTGAATATCAACTCGTAGGTTGTGGCAATCAAGCGACACTGTTGGTATCTGATGAATTTTCTTCTCTCCTATCATTGAGTAATTATGTCATTACTGTTTCACTCATACACAGTACATTATTTGTTTTATTTGTGAATATTATCTTTGTTCCACTATACTTTTAAACAATTTATAGCAGTTCAATTTCAAACGTCAATAGCAATATCCAGTGTAGGCTTGTAGGACTTGACCTTTGATTTATTATGGTGTGTGAGTTATGTTGCTTGCACTAAACGATATACACTGTCCCAGTATTGTTCTGTTTAGCTAGAAAATAAAGTAAGGCGGTTCTTTATGAAGTGTTTGGAGATGGTTTCTTAGAGTTTTTGATTTGGTATTATACGTTTAACAGACAGTATGTGAATTCAGTTGGCGAGCTTGGCAAGGGAACTCAAACAATTCAAGAAGCAACTTAAGGTACATATAAGTTTAAATACTTTCACCTGCATACCATGTAATTAGTTAATAATTGATTTCCATTACCGATTCAGGTAAATAGTATGTATCGAATCATTTAAAACAGTTCCGTGCAGTAAATTAATCTCAGTCTTTTTTTTTTTTTTGCTCATATCATATTTCCCAAAGCCTATTTTCTGTTTCCTTTTTTCACTGATTAGTTGAATATTGGTTGGTTTTCTTGTCATGTTGATGAAATTAGCGGTTAAATATGTGGGTGCTATGTTGTTAAATGATGTGAGGATGATTTGTTTATCTTACATATTTAATTAGACTTCTCTAATTTGGTGCTTGGTTATGTTGACAAACATATTTAAGGATAGGAGAATTCACTTCCATTCAGTTACTTCTCTTGTTTGCTCAATTCATCCATTTCTCCAGATGTGATTGCAATGCATGGTTATTTTATACAGGAAACTCAAGTTCCAGTGTAGTGAATGCCTTAGAAAATGTATTTCAATACCAGCCGAATGTGCTGAAACTATTTGGACTTGGGATGTAATGTACATATATGCATGAATGCTGACTTAAGCTTGCTTTCCTCTGCTTCAGTTTTTCATCTTCGGAACAAAGCAAATAATTGGTGGTATGCTAAAGGCTCTCGAAGAGCAGATGAGGTGAATGCAGAGGTGTTCCAAAGTTTGAAATCAAAACTACTAGATGATAGAAAAAGGTATTAAGGGGGATCTCTTTTGCCTTGTGCCTCCCTCATAGTAGTTATTGCAAGAAAAACTTTCCTATCTCACTTTGTTGTACTCGTTCTTTCTTGATCTGCCTACTATAGAACCAAATTAATTAGGTAAACTGTGTTTTAACTTCGTATCTGCCAAAGTTTTATAACTATAAAATGCTTAGGTATAACTGGAGAAGTATATCTATAACCGATTATATTCTCAACCCTGTCAACAAAAATAGCAGTGAATGGTATTACACAGTATTCTGGCATTTCTACGCATCTCTTTCACACATGTCTTATGTATATGTGTAACTGCGTGTAGATATTGAGATTGAGATCACTTCATTGGTTTTGAATGGACAAAAGAATAAGTTCTCGTGTTGAGCATCTTACTTCAGTGTTTCTTCTGAAGCACTGTACTTCGTTATGGAATTTGGTATTTCAGTGTGCTTCAGATAAAGATGTTTTCCATGCATTTTACTTTATGTAATCAATGAGGCAAAATATTTGGGTGGATCATGTGGGAAGAGCTTCAGATATTATTGTATCATTAATTTATTCTTCAAGGAGGTGGATTTTTCTCTTTATTTTAAACTATTTATGTAAATCTTGACAATTCTTTCTCTGCTAAAGGAATACTGATCATCCTGGCTACTCTTTCAAACCCTTCAATACTAACCTTGTAGAGTTGCTTATCTTGTTCCTTTTTCCCTCCCTTTTCCTGTTCGAGGGAAATGCGTGATTGCATTCTTTACTACTCATTTTTCCAGCTAAATATCACAGCGCAGATTGAGGTTTAGGATGACCCTACCAATCACAACTAAGCTGATTGTCCAGTAAAGAATTTTACAAGTTCTCAAGATCTCTAATATGGGTCTTTTCTCATGACTAATTTTTGTTAAGGCACATAGACTGCTCAATCACCGGAGATGGTGCAGATCTTCCCCTGATTGAGCGCACTTCTTCACTTGTTTCCGTAATGAGTTGAAAGAAGTTCAGGTCCTGACAATGCATATGGTTTGCGCTTAATTTTAGCTGTAAGTTTATGGTAACTGGGCACATATAATAAGACATTCCCTCTTGGTTTATTAATATATGTATTTTCCAATAGCCAAGTAATTTTCTTATTTTTCTGATCCTAATGTCTTATCGAAGTTTTATGAACATTGTGTGTACTGTATTTTTTTTATTTTTTTTTTTCCGTGTTTTCACGCTTAAAAAAACCTTGAGATATATCCTTCCTAAAATAAATGATGTATCAGAGGTAGTCCTTTTATATCAGGAAATAAAATGGATTGATGTAACATATATGACACAATATAAAGTATATGATCGCAAACAACAAAATAAAAAACAAATTAATTAGCAGAAAATGGAGTATTTGATTAAATTGACTAATATGAAAAAAACAAATACAATAAATATGCACACACAATTATTATATATTTCAGTAATACAAAACTTGTGAAATGAGTATAGTATTTATAATAGTGAATGTCAAACTTTAGAAATACCACAGAGATGGATAAGATAAAAAAATTATGTGCAATAAAGGAAAAATTATTTTCCCAATAAAATAAGTGGAAATAAGGAAAAAAATATTTTCTTAAAAATTCGGGGAAAAAAACCAACATTTTACGGAAGGCATGGCAAAACAATGTGCAAAAGATTTTTGTTTAATAAATGGTCAGAGGTCACCAACCTTGTATGATGTGTCTACGTCTCACCAGAAAAAAATTAAAATAAAGGTCAATTCTAAATTTCAACGTCAACCCCAAACGTAACCTGATTTTCTCTACCTAAACTACCCTCAATTTTGATTATATATATTTAGTCAATGTTTGGTTTGCATAAACTGTGTGTGTGTATATATATTTATATATAATTAATAAACACTATCATTACAAAAGTTGGAGAAATTTTTTTACTAATAAATTGATATTCAAAATCATCCCATTCAATATCTTTTATTCTATCAAAGCGCCCGGACATATTCTTTTATTTAATTTTGTATAGATATATTCAGTCTACTATTCTAAATATATCAAATAACTTTTTGAGTAATAGTTGAAGGCAATATTCTAAAAAGCGTAAACCTAAAATGAAATCTATGCATATTTTTGGTATTTATCATATTAAATAGAATCAAAATCTCTGTCACGTTTAATTTCGTACTATGCATAAATGGTAAACCACCAAAAAAGAAATGGAATCCAAGATAGTAAAAAAGAATAAATCAATTGTGGTAGGTGAATTAAATTGGTCTTTGTACCAAAAAACAAAAAAGAAAAAAGAAAAAAGAAGAAGGATAAAATCAACTATCTTGGTAGGTGAATGAAAATAATATTTGCACAAAAATGGGGACCAAAAAAATAAATGAAAAATGTGTAGGTGAATTAGTCCAACAAAAGGATAATAGCCCGAAAACGTCGGGAGTCATTTTTATTTTTGCCTAAATCGTTTTTATTTTTTTTCTATTCGGTCACGATAATGATTCTATCACAATAAATGTCATCCCTACATGGAAAATGAATTAATTGCACGTACATTATGAGCTTTAATAGAGCTAGTTAATTATTCAATCGTTTATTTTCAACTTAGAAAATTTTGTTCAGACGATAACTTACTTTGTGCAAAATTGAATTTTAATAGCATGACTTTCATGTTGCAATTTGCATTATTGTCCAACTAATGTAGAAACTAAGGTTACGAGGAGTCCACGTAAGAGAATCTTTCTACCATGTTAAATTTTGTGGTGGACTCGTTATTAGTGTTCAAGTTAAAATGAAATTGAAACTTGAGCGACGAGTTTGAAATAAATAAAAGTTGAATGACTATAATAAAATTTTATTCATGGTAACCTCTAGGCATTTTTTAACTCAAATTTCATTTCTTAAATTAGAGTAAATAATTACTTAATTTCAACTATAATCAAAACATAAGGAAAAATGGGAACCCCCGCCAGGGATCCCCAACCTTTCTGAAGTGTGGCACCATGTCCTCAACTTACTATCTATTGCACAAAAGTCCCAAACTTTTTCCTAATAACATAAAACATTTATTTGAAGGTTAAATGATCATGTGACACTCGTGAGAGAGCGAAGTAAGGGGGATATGTAACATTAACATTGAATTTTTTGACTTTTCTTTGATTTGTTAATGAAATATAAAAGAAATATTTCGGAACAATTTTATCCTTTCAGTCTAACATCACATGTCATGTAACCATTCATCGTGTAACTAAGCATTTTGCATCCCTCAAAAGACATGAGTGTCACGTTTACAAATTGTTACGGATCCCGGTGGGATTTACCCTAACTCAGATAAGTATTATATATATATATTTTTTTTTTCCCTAAAAGCAAAAATGAACAAAACACGGAATACAGACCAAATGGATGCCAAGGATGAACCTGTATGCATAAAGCGTCCGCGTTGTCAAATATAAATAAATAGCAAATACAGCAAAACACGCTATCTATATGCTTCTCCTTCACCGCCCCATTATTTTAAATTACGTCTCCCCGGCACTATAAAGTCCTTATTGTTCTTTCAAGAACCATTCTTTTTTTTTTTGTTCTTTACAGAGATAAAGAGGGAGAAATGGGGAGAGAAAAAGTACACGCACTGTTGTTGGAGGATCTGCTAGAGAAGTCCGGCGGTTGTGCCGTTGTGGATGGTGGTTTCGCTACCCAACTTGAGAAACACGGTGCCTCCATTAATGACCCTCTTTGGAGTGCTCTTTCTCTAATCAAAGACCCCGATCTCATTAAAAGGGTACATAACCCTGCGTACACACACTATATGTTCATGTCTATATAAATACATATGCAGAATTTGATTGATTTGATCATTTGAACTTTGTTTTTATGAGTGCAGGTTCATTTGGAGTACTTGGAAGCTGGTGCAGATATATTAGTAACTTCATCTTATCAAGTTTGTTCTTCTACATTTCTACTGTTGATGTATATTTGGTTGTTATGAATATTGATTTCTACTTCAACTATCAGAATTTGATTTTGCGATCCTAGGATTTGATGTGCTCTTAGTTGTAAATGTTATAAAGGGCTTATTACGAAAACTGACAATGCACAAATGATGTCTATTCAATATATTTGGTACCCAATATTGGATATAAAATTCCGACAAAAGCGAACTGGACAACTATTGTTCTCTCCTTTAATCATGTGCAGTCCTATCGAGTTAAACATATCTGGCTATGCACCATCTCATTTGTTCTTTCTTCTCGGCTTAAGGAAAAGGGGATAGTTTCTTGTGTACATTGATTCTTAATGTTGTCAAAGCTTTTGTTGGATCTGTAAATAACACTTATGTTGGCATTTTTGTTTGGCAAATGAATAGGCCACTCTTCCAGGATTTCTATCCAGAGGGCTGTCGGTTGAAGAAGCAGAGTCACTGCTTGAGAAAAGTGTCACAATTGCAGTCGAAGCCCGGGATAAATTCTGGGCTGCAAAGAAAAGGAGTTCTGGTCATAATTACAACAGGGCTCTGATTGCAGCCTCCATTGGAAGCTACGGTGCATATCTTGCGGATGGTTCCGAATACAGGTGCCAATGATTTTTTTGGTCGAAATAATGGATTTTTAGATAATCCCTACAAAATTGATAGTATTTTTAGTGTCACTGATTTTTCCGCCTATCTTTTGTTTCAGTGGGAACTATGGACCGAACGTAAGTATAGAGAAGTTGAAGGATTTTCATCGGCGTAGATTGCAAGTTCTTGTGGAAGCAGGGCCAGATTTGCTTGCATTTGAGACCATTCCAAACAAACTGGAGGCTCAGGTATGCTAATATTTTTAACCATTTGATACTAAAAAAATCTCAGAAATTTTAATACTGTATAAGTTTGAGGACCAATTTTTAGACTAGTTGATTTTTACCAGACTATTATAGAACAAAATGAAAAAATGGGATTACTTATTTTTCACTTTCTTGATGCATTCCTGTACAATACAATATCTTGATTGATTCAATGTTTATATTTAATGGCACATGGACTGCCATTCATGTTTAAGAAATCTAAGGGCATAACCACATAACATAAGCATCTGGATATAAATGCACATGGTCTGCCTTAGAAATCCAAGAGAAAAAAGGATGATGAGTATCAAAAACTGTAAACATGTAACCTCATTCGTTCTTTTAACATTTTTGCCGTCTTAAATTTGATAAACAGGCTTGTGTGGAGTTGCTTGACGAAGAAAACATTGAGATTCCATCCTGGATCTGTTTCAGCTCTGTAGACGGTGAGAATGCACCCTCAGGAGAAAGCTTTAGAGAATGCCTTGACATAATAAACAAGAGTAACAAAGTTAGTGCGGTTGGAATAAATTGTGCACCACCACATTTTATATTAAGTCTCATCCAGAGATTCAAAGAGGTAAATTATGCAATAAAATAAAAAATAATACATTGAAAAGAAAAGAAAAAGAAATTTATTCGAAGCTGACCTGAAATGAAAATGCATCTGCAGTTAACTGTTAAGGCAATAGTTGTGTACCCCAACAGTGGTGAAATATGGGATGGCACTGCTAAAAGATGGCTGGTGAGTAATATATTTATTTTGATGATACCTAATTTTCTTTGTGCATATGATTAAATCTCTTCAAACCCATTTTTTGTTGCATTTTAAGGTATGCAGTGTATCAATTAATAGTTCATATGATTTTATGGGCAGCCATCAAAATGTTTTGATGATGAAAAGTTTGTGCAATTTGCCCCAAAATGGCGAGATGCTGGAGCAAAACTCATTGGTGGCTGCTGTCGAACCACACCTTCCACAGTTCGATCGATTTCAAAAGTTTTGAAGGCCAAAAAACCCGTTTCCAACATTAGACAAATTACTTAGTTTCGCATCATAGTTTATCAGTACTCTGTTTATTTATTCATTTTTCATATTTTCCCCATTTTCCTTAAAAAGTGTGAGCTGCTGTATTTTGATAATTTACTTCATGAGATAGAGAGGTAGAAAAAATGGTTGATTTACAGCTGAAACTTATGCCATCAGGCCTTTTGTTAGCTTGGAATGAAGTGGAAATGGTCGACTCCCATACAGTTATCTGTAATTGTGAGTCAAGGCCCCGTCTGCTCTGAAATTTTCAATTTCAATTAATTGTACTTGTAGCAGATAGTCGTTGTCGTCTAATTTAGGAATGAAAATTACTTTTTGCGGATTATATTGGCCTGATGCAAAAAATTTATATATATTATCTAGGCACATTCACACAACACGATCACCAATTATGTCAATTCAAAGGTTTCACTTGGAAAAAAAAGAAAAGAAAAAAGAAGCTAGATTCACATTAAATTATACCAGAATTTTCATTTGATTTCCAATTCCAAAGAAATAAAATTGGTACCATATGGCACTGAAAAGCTACACTGTTTGCATATGAGAGAAATTGGTAAATGATCCTTTCAGTACCACAGCATTTCATTGAAGGATCAGTGTCGAGGAGGACCGTGTTTATCATATATCCCCCATGGTCCGGCACCATATACATCACCATATGGACCAGGATATCTTGTTTCAGGACTTCCATTCATCATAACCCGTTTCCAACATTAGACAAATTGCATAGTTTCACATGATAGTTTATCAGGACTCTGTTTATTTATTAATTTTTCATATTTTCCCCATTTTCCTACTTAAAAAGTGTGAGCTGCTGTATTTTCATAATTTACTTCATGAGATAGAGAGGTAGAAAAAATGGTTGATTTACAGCTGAAACTTGTGCCATCAGGCCTTCTGTTAGCTTGGAATGAAGTGGAAATGGTCAACTCCCATACAGTTATCTGTAATTGTGAGTCAAGGCCGCGTCTGCTCTGATATTTTCAATTTCAATTACTATTAATTGTACTCGTAGCAGATAGTCCAGGTCGTCTAATTTAAGAATTAAAATTACTTTTTGCGGATTTTATTGGCCTGATGCAAAATATTTCTATATTATCTAGGCACATTCACACAACACAATAAACAATTATGTCGATTCAAAGGTTTCACCTGGAAAAAAAAATGAAAAGAAAAAAGAAGCTAGATTCACAAAATTAAAGTTTGTCCATGCAGCCAAATATAAAGTTTGGAGACACCGCTACATGGCACCCATACGACATAGCATGGACAATAATTCAATCAATTCAAAAATTCATAATAGCAATGGAGTGATAGAAATGGCAGCAATTAATTCTCTTTGCTTTGGAGTCTCTGAGTGTGTGTGTGTGTGTGTGTCAGCATATATTGCAGTGGTGGGCGTTGACAAGTTAGCAAGCAGATAATCAATTGACAATCAAAATTCTTACCTAGTATCAACCAGCTCTTTTCCCATCTTATAAATGTCAGTTTTTAAGGCAGCTATTTGCAGATTCTCAGCTTGCATTCGATTAATATCCTTTGTCAGAGTTTGAACCTGAGATGATAATTCCTGCCTCGAATTACTTAATTTCTGAGCTTCATCTCTTAATTGCACAACCTCTCCCCTTAGAGGTTCAGCAGAGCGAAGCTCGGCCTCTAGTTTCAATCCTCTATCAATCAACTCCCTTGTTTGAATCTGTCTGTCAGCATGCAATTTAGGAATGACCTGACCTATGTTGTGAATCTCATCTTTCACTGCAGTCAATTCCCTTTGAAGCATCACATTGTCATCAACCACGTGTCTGCTTTCAGTAAGAAGCCTTCTAATATCTCTGTGCTGGAGTTCAAGTTCCTCTTCCAGGGACACAGGATGAGGAGGTACAGGTCCTGGTCCTCGATCGTTAATAAAGATGAGAAACTCAGTGCACAATCATTATCCCAGAATACATTAACATTGATAGCAGATCTTCCAACAGATAGAAATGCAGAGGAAAATGCGAATGATTGTGCATGTCAGACTAACTCTGTAAAAACTTGCCGAAAATTATAAGAGAGCAAGTAATTATTGCCTCTGGAGGTAACTCCGATAAATATTAATGGTGGAAATTCAAGATTCAGCGCTAAAATATGAGCCTCTGGGCGTGATTTGCAGTCAGAAGGAGCTGGATATAGTGAAACCATTGAAGACTACAAGACTACTGAAATGTTCAAATTCAGACGTCTGCGTAACTTACTCATAGAAACACAACATTCATGCAAGCATCAATTAACACACAGGGACAAAGAGATAGCTGTTGAGAAAATGTAGTTAATAAGTGCTGTGTGTAAATACATGAGCTAAAGAGCAAATTCAATCAAAATAAACTGAAATTATGTAGAGAACACTCTGTAATTCTCATGAAATGATAGTCAGTTACTCTTAAACCTACCAGTTAACTGCCACAAATGTTCCAAGGAAAGTTGACAAAATTGTTGCTCAAGAAGAAAGGCCAGTAAATAGTAGTAAACAAAAATGAAAGCCAAAGAAATTAATCTCCACAAAACAAAATTATCATAAATGGAAATATTAAAATCAATAGGAGCATTTTTTTTTTTCCCTTAAACCACTGTAGTCTGAAATCAAGTTTAAGTTAGAATGCAAAGTTTTTACTTTATGATAATGAAGTTATGTGACTGAAGACTAACTGTACAAATATTTTTCAATATTGCAATTTCAACCCATTGAGATATCAACGAGTATAATAGAATGAATATAAGTAGTATTCATGACCTCAACATGCATCCCTCCCACTCACTATACATTACCACCTTGTCTGAGCAAAAGGGATAAATAACTATAAACAAAAAACCAAGCTCTTCGAATTCCTGTTCCCCTGCAACAGGATGTGCTGATTTATCACTGGAAACCCTCTTTTTAACACCATCTAAAGCCCTAAAAAATTCAACTATTTACATCCAGTATATAAGCGACAGTCAATTAAACAAAAATCGGTAGACATCAAAAAATAAAAACTTTCTAATCAGGGCAACAAATTTCAACCATTTTTTTTTTTTCGCAAGAACTCAATTCCAATTATTAAAAAAAAAAAAA
>CAIGRL010020434.1:0-15333 GCA_903798325.1 Fraxinus xanthoxyloides
AGTTATGCTCGATTATAGTGAAAGGCGATGAATAAGCATCCTGCGAAGTCAAGAATAGGTATCTAGTAAGACGGGAAATAAGCATCCCGCGAAGCGGGAAATAAACATCTTGCGTTGGTGATTTTCTTTTTTTTTTAAAGGAACGCAAACTCCAAGATACTGCATATTCCTTTATTCAAGAAATGATAATTTATAGAATGCTACCTCTGATAATAAGAAATCCACGAGGTTAGGCTCACCTTCAATAAATAAGAAATCAATGAGTTCGGGCTTGCCTTCATAGATGCGATGTCTTACAAGCTAGCCCCAAGCACGAAGGGTCTTAGAGTTTGCCTCGAATAATAGAGATAACGATCAAAACGGCCTTTGAACAAGAGAAAACCCAGCTAAGTATTTCATTGAACACAACTGGCGCGCATAGTTGTGATTTTGAATTTTCAGTCCAAGTTGTAGTTGTGGCCTCATGAAATTAATAAAGACGGCAATTGAAGCACAATTTGCACAATCTCCTTAATAAGCCATGTTAGATGTAATCATTTGCAGGTTTTCAGATGCAAAGATAAGAGAATAAATAATTTCGGCCATTAATTAGAGCCATGTCATCTTATCATTATAATTTTGGTCATTCATTCGATTACCCAAGGATCGAGTTGAGAATCCTCAAATATATAATAGAAAGAAGGATTTTCTGAAAATACTCTAATCTATTATACAATTATGGCTTCGAAATCTAATTCAAGTTTCATTCAGTAGATTTTATTGCATGGCTTGAGTGTGTAGGCTGTTATGTACAACCTAAGTAAGCTTAGGCAGAACAAAAAAAATTGAGCTTGATAAACCTCGGAGATTTGTCCACAAACCTCATAAATATATGCTATCAGCAGCATCAATTACAATGGTCCCAAGAAATAAGAAAAACAAGTGCACCTAGATTGAAGTACACATGAAAGTAGGGAAATTACTAGGCCTAAAATAGAATTTATAGCTCATTCTACTTAACCTTGGAAAGAACTAAATGGATGAGTCATGAGAAGCACCCCATCCTACCTATAGAAAATCTCCAAAAATTTAAAATAGTTTTAAGAGACCTCACCTCACCCCACTCCATCTCACCCCACCCACCCTACCTTATCCCTTCCTAGATTTGTGATCAGATTTATTGTTTGTGGTTAAATCCGTGACCAATTTTATCTTTAGTGTGACTATTTGCGACTGTCTAATTTGTGAATGTGTGCAACAAAGTCACTAACATGTTATTTGTGACCAATGGTGATCAAATTTGTCTTAAGTGTGACTGTCTGTAACCAGTTCAATCTTAACTATGATCGTATGCGACCAAGTTACATGTCACAATTAACATATAATTACTTACAACCAGTCACAATAAACATAAAATTGGACACAGAGGATTACCACAAAGAAATATGTACATACCACATACCATCACCACAATCCATGTGCTTTTGTAGAATGGATCAAAGGAAATAACTACAGTTCCTCAAGCATATTCAAGAATGGATACTAGTGAAGACCTACCCAATCACGAACATTCTACAAGTTCCACAAATGGTAAACAAGGAGACCATCACTTTCAACCTTCCACACCATTGGTAGCTTACAGTAGAATTGAACCATTAATCAATGATCACATTGTGGAACCAATCACTGATATTAAGGAAACAAATTTAGATGCTATGTGAATAGTTTTCGAGTTCAGAATAGATTTGGAATCAGTTTCATTATCAACATTGTAAATAGGTTTCAAGTTCTAGTAATTGTAGTGATGGTGATGCTATGATACGGTGCCCGCTTCATGCGTCACCACCGATGCAACATCGATGGAGCATATCGTCATCATCTCTCATAGATTAGATCGTCGTCTACGACTCTAATGGTAGATAAAATTCATCCCAACTCCACCTAAACCCATAATCCAAAATGGACTGAATCATTAGCATATTCCCATTTTAATTGCAAAATTATTTTTTAAAATTCTAACTGTAGCTAGCTGTTTCCATCACATTCAAAGCCTGATCAGATGGGGAAAAGGGATGTTGTGTGTCTAAAAGTGAAAGGCACAAAGCTCCAAGTTAAAGTAAACATCCTTTTATGACGACCAAAGGATGAAAAGAAGAAACCGACTTTTTCCCATATTCAAAAGCTAGAGTCAAGAAAAATGAATTGGAGTCAACGGGGTGTGATTGTTGGAGAAACCGTTGGCTGTACCAGAGGACCCGATGATTGTGTCGAAAGAAAAATATCAACCAAGAGATTTCATAGAACACTTTATGTGTGACATTGAGATCTAAAATTTTCTTAATAGATTATATCTAGTTTGAACCATAAGTAGAGAGCCAAATTATTCCTCTTCCGATCCAATGTAAAAATCATGTAATGAGAAAGATTGGCAAAATGTATCCCAAAAATAACAAAGTGAAAATTTTCAACTATTATCTAGCCTTATACTAGGGACATGCTTGAGTGAAATGATTTGTACCTCTATTGATAAAATATTGAAGTTTTACCTCCCGTTTTGATTCCAAAATCTTAACAGCAGAAAGCAAACATTGATATTTTGTATATTTGGGTGAGATGAATCACTTCCCCTTCTTCATCCATGGCTCCCGGGGGCTTCTATTTTTTCAATGTAACAGTTTTAGAAGCAGCTTCTAATGGCCATTTTCATGCCCGATATCTTCACTGGAAAACTTTATTTTTTCAATCAACTTCTCTTCTTTCGAGGGAACACTCATATTTGACTTCATCCTTTCTTTTTGCATCCAAAGAATATTATATTTTCTTTCTCTCGTTGAATTTTCCCTCATTTAGTGTGGCTGATTTCTTCTATGTAGCCGAAAGAACTGCCTGGAGAAGTCTTTTCCCGTGGCTTTTTAAATGTGTTGAAATTATGGTTAATGTAGCATTTCCTACAAACGACGTCAATCTGTTGACATCAAAAAATGCGCTAAAAAAATCTCCTATCCATGTAGGCATCACCTACACACTGGAACATCTTATTAGGAGGCAAATGTCGCCGATCAAGAAAAAATTCCGTCGACCGTTTGCACTTCGACGGAAAGTCAATGGTTGGACAAGAGAGGGATAGGAGGATGGGATTTGGCTAAGATTATGTTACTTAACTTAATTGTGAAATAAATCACATACATATAATGAAATGAAATTGGGTCAGATGGGCCATTGAATCTGGCCAAAGTATAATCCCAATAAGAGGTTGTACGAGGTTACGTTTTAATATGCACAAGCCAATCGAATAATCAATGCTGAGTTAGCCAATGTGGGACCCCTTCATTGCGCGCATGCCACGTTATTTATGGATATAACATTTTCTATCACTGTATCAAATCTTTGATATTGAACTAGGAAGAGGTAATGATATTTCTGTATTGATCATGGAAAAATGAAGTTGTGTCTCTAACTTATGAGAAATGTTGAAATTAACGTTTATCATTTTACCCTCAAAGTATTGCATAAGCATGATACAATCAACTGCTATCGTAAGCATCATCAATGTAACGAGGCTATTGAGCAGGACCCAGGCACTAATGAGAGGTTGAACTATAAGAAGTGACATGAAATGGAAATCTATTTGCCAGCAGTATTCCCCAAGTATATTCAGTCGTTTCACATAAGCATTGAATTTTATGCAATATATGGATAGTAAGGTCTACCCTACTAAATTTTTGAATAAAAAGTATGTTTGATTAACTTAAATTATTATTTCAGTTACGACAATCATGCTAAAACTTAAAAGTAAGTTACTTTAAGTACAACCAAATATGCTTTTCGTCACAGAAATATTTTGGAAGTGTCATTCTTATATTTCTACATCTAGGATTAGACTTGCATTATGTATACTAATAGGCTTGAACCATTATGACAAGGAAAAAGTCTGATTTAGTGGGAGAAGAAGATGTCGAAGTTGGAATAGAAATGTCATTGATTAAATTATAAATATATAAAAATAAGTGATACACAAATGTGTAGTACTCGTGGATCTTACAGAAATGTGTGGATAAAGAGTAGATTTAAAATATTATAAAACGATGCCTAACAAGTTTAAGAAACTTGTTAGAATTAAGTTGTGACCTCAATTCCATTTGAAGTCTATTTGGGAATTCTAGTTGGAATTCAATTGGAAGTATTGAATTTGAAGAAGACTTGAAATAATCCAAGTTGTAATAGGAGATGAAGAAATCGAGCAATGAGAAGGAAACGTCAAACGACACTCGCTAGGGGCCTTGATCATGTTCGTTTGCTTAAAATAGGAGTTCTAGTGCTTGCTTATCGCAAGGCAACCTCTTGAGCGGTTGGCGACCACTTGACAGCCGCGAGACCACATCTTGAGTGACAGTATTATCCGAAAATGTATAATTCTCGATTTTGACAGTTTTTAAAATCTTATTTTATCCCAAACACTCTGTTATTGTTTAGATTGATTACAGTTCAACTCTACCATATATTACGCTATTCTCTGCACTATAAATATGAGAAGTAAACCTCTTGAAAAATCATCCTTACGTTTTGCACAATTTGTAATCTTCCATTATTGATATTAGTGAATTCTCATTTTTTATCAGTGGTTTCTCCAACTAAAACCTTGTGTTCTCGATGGTTTGATTTTTATATTGTCATAGTATTCCCATTTCTTTATTTCCTAACAAGTGATATTAGAACATATACCATCATTTTAGTTTGTTAACAAGTGGTAGAGCGAGGTTCGATTAACTCAGATCGAGGTTTTATTTTTTATGGCATTCATGTAGTATAATATTTCATTTTTGGATCACATCAACAGATTTTCGTTATGATAGGTAAAGATGCGAGCAACACTCGATCAAATGAATTTGGATGATGCCTTGTTGGGATTTGACATGATGTCATCAATTTGGATGTTGGAGGAGAAACTACGTAAGGATCGAAAAACCCTATTACACTCTCATCTTTCGAATCATTTTCTTCATGACATTTTAAAGGAGAAAACTGCCACTGCATTATGGTTGAAACTAGAACAACTATGCATGATGAAAAGACTAACCAACAAATTGCATTTCAAGCAGCGATTGTATTCTCATTGTATAACAAAAGATACATCTATGGAAGATCACCTAACCATTTTTAAGGAATTTTCTTACTGATTTGGAAACCTTAGAGGTCAATTATGATGAAAAAGATTTATTGTTAATTTTATTGTGTTCGCTGCCTCGCTTCATGTATGTTTTTCAGATACACGATCTTATATAGTCCTGATACTCTCACTATGAAAGAAGTATATGATGCTCTGTTTTCCAAAGAGAAGATGAAGCATCTCGGGCTCATGGAGATGACCTTGTTTACGATGGTGATTTGAGGAGCAGATTAAGGTCTAATTACAGTAAGAAAATCTGTAATTATTGTAAGAAAAGTGGTACATTAAGAAAGATTATTATATGTTGCAGTATAAGGAAAATTTAGTTGCTACAAATCAAAAAGAAAAATAAACAGATAATTTTGGTGAAGCCAGTATTACAGAAGATTGTTATAATGATAGGGAACTCTTGGTTATTTTTTACGGCAACTCCATTCTTGACAAGGATTGGATTCTTGATACAAGTTACACTTTCCATATGTGTCTTAATCAGAATTTGTTTTCAACGCATGAAACAATTTCAAAAGGTGTTGTGGTAATGAGAAATAATGCACCTTGTAAGATAGTTGGTATTAGAAATGTTAAAATTAAGATGTTTGATGGGACTATCATGACACTACTAAGGTGAGACATGTTTAAAATTTGAAGAGAAATCTTATCTCCTTGTACACTCTTGATTCAAATGAGTATAAATTTGTTGGTAAAAGTAGAGTCTTGAAGGTAAGTAAAGGTACTCGTATTGTGATAAAGGGATACAAAAGGTCTCAGCTATATGTCTTGCATGGTTCTACGTAATCTTTGGATACCAATCAACAGAAATTAGGCACTCATGTGGATTTTGAGTTTGGTACGATACCGTCCGAATTTGGTTTGTGGTCTATATTAAAGAGTAAATCTCAGTCAAGTTTAGAAGTTATGGGTAATGCAACTTTGTCATTTCCATTAGTGGTTCCACATTATTCAATTGTTAGGGCAGACCCATGAGAGATATTTGGCTTCTACAAACATATAGTGAAGCTGATTTAGTTGCTTATTCTTTAAATATTGTTAAAGGTGTTTATTCTAACAAATAATCTTCTAAAGAAGCAAATTGTTGTGTTGATTCTATTATAGGGTATGTTTTTGGCCAATTTAGTAATTATTGAGTTATTTGCGATCTTGTTGCTCATGTTGATAATTCGAGCAACTTTGACGCCTAACGTAATCCTAATGAGCAGTGCTTGGATTCAATTGATATTCAATTATTATGTTTGCCCTAGTTGGTTTTTGTGGAAGAAGTGGAGAGTTTTTCTTTTGAAAAAGTTTGGGTAGAGAATTTCTCATTGAAGAGTTAAGTTTTATTCCTTGCTATGGAATTCGTCTCCAGGTGGAGAATGTTTGAAATTTTGTTCATTATAGTAAAATTCGTGTTAAAGTGGAGTCTGCTAAAATTAAGGCTTGAACCGAATCTTATTTGAGACCTCTAGTTGGAATTCAATTTAAGAATTTGGAATTTGTGTTGGACATAAAGAAAACTTGAATAAGTCCAAATTCCAATAGAAGAAGAATAAACAAGGAGAAAGAAAGGTTGAACTGGAGTTCGCTAGGCGCCTTGATCCCACTTGAGCGGTTGGCCACCGCTCAACAGTTACCAGACCCTCGTTCGAGCAACAGTCTTATCCGAAAATGCATAGTTCTCGATTTTTAAGTCCTATTTTATCCGAAATACTCCATTATTATTTAGACTTGTTATAGTTGAACTCTTACAACTTATGCTCTTCTTTGCACTATAAATATGAGGAGCAAACCTCTTGAAAAAGCATTCTTACATTCTACCCAATTTGTAATCCCCTATTATTGATATTATTGAATTCTCCTCTTCCGCTAGTAGTTTTTCCTACGTCAAATCTTGTGTTCTTGATTATTTGATTTTCATATTGAAATATTATTCTTGTTCCTTTATTTCTTAACAAGTAGTATGCGAGCATATAACAACCAGTTAGTTTGTTAACAAAACCAAAAAAAAGTTAACTTACTTGATAAGCATCCCCTGACATGACAACAAATGATGCAGGTGGTACATCCACAGAAATCCACTCCCCATTCTTGAGCTGCACTTCCAGTCCATTAACTTCAGTTTGATGAAGTATGGTCAAGAAACTCTTGTCTGTATGAATATTTGTACCAATATTGCCAATATTGTTGCTTATGATTTTGTCTGGAGCTGAATATTTTATGGGTCTAAGAAGATATGTTGTTGATTCAACATGTGATTTGTAGTGTTTNGTTAACTTACTTGATAAGCATCCCCTGACATGACAACAAATGATGCAGGTGGTACATCCACAGAAATCCACTCCCCATTCTTGAGCTGCACTTCCAGTCCATTAACTTCAGTTTGATGAAGTATGGTCAAGAAACTCTTGTCTGTATGAATATTTGTACCAATATTGCCAATATTGTTGCTTATGATTTTGTCTGGAGCTGAATATTTTATGGGTCTAAGAAGATATGTTGTTGATTCAACATGTGATTTGTAGTGTTTTTGGGTACCATAGCTTTCAAACACCATTTTGTCTACCATTTGCTCCAGTTGAGATACCAGTCTTGCATAAGAGAGTATGATTTCACTGCAACAAAAGGAAATGAATAAATCAAATCAAATCAAATGGCATTTTAGTTGGAAGAAAAAAATAAAAAAATAAATATATAGAAGCAAAACTTTCGGTAAAATATCTTGCAATATTTAATTAATCGCATCCACACATAATTTGAGATTTACATAGAGGTACCGCTTGTTGTTAAATCATTTTAGTCCTGTTTTATGAATGAAAAATTCATTTTGAAGTCAATTTATGTAGAAAAAAAATCTGCACAAATTTTACCCTAGACTAATTATGCTCAATTTAGTTTGTCAAAGTCCTCGAGTTTGAATTCGGGTAAACTCGTATAGTCCCCAATTTGTATAAAAATTAGATTTTCAACATATTTTGATAAAAGTTGAGGGAATGTGTGGTTGAAAAGTTGTGAATCTCATAAAATATGTGCTTAAAATTTATTGTTAATTTTGACTTAAGTTTTAAATAGATTTTTTAGTTGTACTTAATAGAGGCATAGTATCACAGTAAATAAAAGTTATTGAGATCTAGAAATGACAACAATATGGGTTTGGTATATAAACCTTATCCCCCGCCCGCTAGGGACTCAATTTGGCTTTGGGTGGGTAGGAGGGTGAGGGTGTAGTTTAATTTTACAATATATTATTATTAATATTAAAATATGAAATTATCACCTGATTTTTAAATAAACAAACCTTCAACCTGTTTTTTTTTTAATTGTAATCTTTAAACAATTGTGCTAGTGTAATTTTCACTTTCTTTTTTGAAAAAATAAATAGGTCAAAATCGAGGTCCGGGATGAGGACCATGATTCTTGTCTTCGCTCTGTCCCTAACTCAGGACAGATCTCTTAGACCTATCTCTATTCGAAGACCTGATTAATTGGGGATTCCCCGTCGCTATTGGGGGTAGGTTTCGTAGCGATTCCTTTTGTCGTTGGCAAACTTGTTGTGACCAAGTTTTGTCACCAAAAAAAAGTTATACACACATCAAGTTTTTGAAACCAAAAATAAATAAATAAAATGAATCCAACTTGTATGTAAGGAGACTTGATAAAACGAGAATTCAAATAAAAATAAACAAAAACTTATCCTCTGTATAATAGCTTAAACTTTAAACGAAACGATTCGAAGTCCATACTAGAATTGATGGTTTCCAGAAGGCCACATGAGATCCACGAAACATTGAACTCCATCGGCTGTCGTTGCATCTGGAATTCCCAAGCTTTCATGAAGAGGAGCATGAGGAAGTTGTCCAACATAACCATGGAACATCACATCTGAAAAGTTTCGAGTTTTGGTCTCTAATGGAAGATGAAACAATTCTTTTACAACATCGAACAACTTCTTGTCAAGTCCTGAGGAAAACTTATCATATTTTGCCACGAAAAATCCATATTCTTCGAGTGCAATGCGAACATCTTTGCACGCTGCAATCCATGAACTTGTGTCGGGCTTCAAAATTTCCTTCGAAAAATGGATAATCGGAAGCTCAAAAAGTGTTTGAGATGCCATATAGCCTTAGATTTTAATAAGTTCTTGAATATACTTGATTGGAATACATAGATATTGGCAAGGGAGTTTTTGTTATAATTTATATTCATAAAGCATGCATTGGATTTTTTTTATATTTTCAAAATTTGAACACGTCACTCTAGGTGCATAACGCGTCAAAGAATTATATTTTATTTGTTTGAAGATAAAAATAATAAATCAAAAATATTTTTTCTTTAACAAATTAATATTTAAATGAGATGATTTGACATATACAGAATCATCATTCATGCAAGTATTGGAAGTTCCAAATGTTAATAATCTGATTAATAAGTGAGAAGACCTATAACAAGATAAATGTTTGAATCCGGCTAAATAATTGCCAATCCATCATAAAAGCATTTTGTCATGGTCATAATGTGTAGATTTATTTTTTCCCTTTCATTTTCTTTCGTCTCCAATCAGGGGCGGACCCAGGATCGTGATTCAGTGGCTGTGAGACAAACTTACGTAAAAATGGTGGGTTAAAAACTTAAAATTATGGGTTAAAAAATTATATAGACTACTTTGTAAATATTAAAAATTAAGGGCCGAGTGGGGGCAATTGGCCCCACTGGGTCCTTAATAGGTCTGCCCCCTGTCTCCAACCATGGTTTACTTGATTACGATTGGGTGTTTTTTGCAAATCTATTTTACGTCCATTTAAATACTTATTTTTACGTACTATTTCAAACCTTTGAAAGAACCGATTTATTAAATGATATGGTCTACGAAGAAATTTATCTTAGCACAATCTCTCTATTTTCACGAGTAAGTAAGAAACCGACATTTTTTTTTAATGAAGATTCGGTTGATGAATCAATATTTGTAATGCTAAGATTTTGTAGATTTTTTAGAATTTTTTAACGACTGATCAAAGATTTAGAAAGAATTGACCGATTGATATATGTTACCTAATACTTAAAATAATTGGTAAAAGACTCGTAATCACCTTTTTTATTATTATTAATTTTTTTGGTATTACCAGCGTCATCAAAAGTTATAAAATTAGAGAAATGGGAAAATTTGTTCTTTAAATTGGATTGGTTTTTTAGTTATGGGTGTGGGACATGCGTCCACGTGGAATATATGTAATTTACACTATAAATTCTAATATTATAAATTCTTTCTTTTTCATTGAATAAAGATTAGTCATATAGAGGTTGTCCTCTGTGGATTCTCATGAATTATCATGGATTTTAAGGATTTGAATGGAGTTCCTCAAAAATTAATAAGATTTTAACATTATTTTGTATTATAATGGATTTGAAATATTAAACAATCCCATTTACATATTCAACCAATAAAATATTCTACTCAAAGTTATTTTAAATTTCAACTACACATTCTTCAAAAAATATTATTTATTAATCTACTTCTTCTACGATAATGGGAGACAAACACACTAAATAATACATTTGCTTTTGATTTAAAAACAATTTTTTAAAAAAAAATTGCTTTTTAGACCAAATCCCTTAAAGAGGGTAGAAAATTGGAAGTGGGAGAAGATAAGGTCTTTGGAAAATGGGTCTCGTATTGTCTGTGTAAAAGCATGTTTGAGCTATACTATTTGTCGAAAATGCATTTTGAAATAGTATTATGATGGAGAATGTGTGGTTGAAAAATAAGGAAAAAAATTGAGTTTGCGATTAATATTATTTTATTAAAAAATGTGTGATTGAAAATAAAAAAGAAAAAATGTATTTTAAAAATAATGAAAACTGAACAAGGGCTAAATTCCCTCACATTGATGCCTTAATTAGTTTTAGCCCATGTTTGATATCGATTAAAATCAACTTAATTCGAGTTAAAGTCAATAATTAATTTTAACTATATATTTTATCAATTAATCATCATCAAACACGGGCTTAGTTTCAACTTAAAATATTTTCTTCAAAAGGACCAATACCATCCATTCCACAACCACCAACTTCTTTGAATGGAAAATTTTTGGAGTAAAATCTAGAAGCCTTTGAAAACCATTATTTCATATAGAAATCTTTGTAAAATTTGACTCTTCTCAATTGAAGCAAATGAAGGTACAATTCGAAAAAGTTAAGATCTTTTTGTCAAAAAAAATTAAAAAAAAAAATATTAGATCGAATTGTGTACCTTTAGGCAACCAAAATCGGGAAATAAATAAATAAATAAATCAATGGAGTCATTGAAATTTCTGAACTAAGAAAATTCTTGAAGTGAATTTCAATAAAAAAAAGGGACAATCTAGACACGTGACATGTAAATTGTTCATTTTTCTTCGTGGTATGTATATGCTTGTTTAGCAAACTTTTGGGATTTTCCTCGTTGACGAGTACCTATGCTACAAAATTGAAAGTTGGGAACTTAAATGACAGAGAAATACAAAAACCCAATTTCTTGAGAATTATGAATGTTTCCCTTTGGAATCTTTACAAAAACCCGCAAATGAATGAATAATAATCCAATACTCCCAATCCTATGTCCAAAAAAGAATACATCTTCTCTATCAACTAGCATGTCTTTCTACTCTTCTCACCCAACCAATTAAACAATGCCAAAAACGTGAGGAAAAATGAAAAATACAAGCCGACTACAAGGACTTTTGCTTTACAGAGTAACATTGAACTGATATTGTCATCTTTTTGTAGAGAGACGAGTCTTGATTGGTTTTAACTTGAGTCCCATATTTTCTGGAGAGAGAAGCTCAGGTGCTATGCAATAAAGAGGACTCCTTGGGCTCCCACTAATCTTAACCGGTCGATACAGACCATATCCCATGAGAAAATACTCCATAGGTATTAACATTGCATGTGGCTGCTCCTCCGTCACCATTGATCCACAAGCCTGTACCTGTTCACAACAATTATTTTGTCAACATAGATTTGGCATCTGGTGAGCAGTATCGGACGCTATAGTGAATAGAATTTAGCTTGTTTTCTTTCTTGATGTGGTATAGTGCGGTAAATTCCATCTTACCTAGCAAGCCATTGATGGAATTCATCTAGTTCTCTAATGCAGAAGCATGTTATACTCAAATCAGTTTTCTTTATAAAAATGCCCACAACTTTAAATACAAGTAGAAATTCTGTCTTCATTAAACATATACAAGAACCTGGGTAACTAAGAAAACTTTTTTCTAGATGATTCGATTGTGTTCAATGAATCAATATGCCACATAGCTTGTCCTTCTTTATACATGGTTCCAGCCTGGCATCCGTGGAATTATGTAGCAACAATGCTCTCCCTAGGCTTTGCTAGACAGGGACAAACCTTTGAACTCACGGAACTCATCCATGATTTAATCAAGAGATTGACTTGTCTCAGCCTTTTATAAGCTAACCAATTTACTTGGAGTCATTTGGATCCCAGAAAGATGCACCAATCGTAGCTAGAGACGCTCAGGAACCTTGTCCCCTTATAGGGAGAGCAAACAAATACCCTCTTAGACATGTAGCAGCAAAGAGGAGCTTCCATGTGGCAAAACTATTAGTGGAGCATGTAGAAAAGACGATCAAGAATCTAATGAAAGTAACGACCTAACCAATGTGTGAACACCACTTGTCAGAGATGAAACTATCTGGAATCAAAATATGTTTAGAATCCCCCAATGGCGAGGTGACATGTCCAGGAGAAGTAAAAAGACTAAAAAGCCCATAGGCTTGAGATGTCTATAAATACCCGAGAATATCATAAGAAAAGCAAGTGAAATTAGAAAGCAAATTCTTGCTCTTCATCTTCTAGCCTTTACTTGACGGAAAATTCTCACAGTAAAGTAGCTCTCAAGGTGCTCCAAATGACCAGAAAAAGGCTATAGAAGGGCGGTTTGACAAGGAGGTGGCAAGGGACTTGTTGGCTTCAAGTTTTTTAGGTCAACAAGCATAACATTGAACGTGTTTATGTCATACCTCAACTAAGGCACTGCATCTTCTGTCCAGTTTAGCAGTCATGTGAAGAGCTTCGGATTGGAAAGGAGAGTTCTCTCCAACGAAAATCAGTGTTCGGCATCGAAGTGTCCTTAAACCTTCACTGATGTCTGATCTCCTGCTCATTGGCAAAATGAAGCTTAAGGGGGTGAGTTTTTAATCAAACAATGGAATTCCAAGTATTAATCAAACAATGGAATTCTAAGTAAAGCTCAGCTTTCTACTTATACCTATCTAATGCTTGTAGAAACCGCAGGACATTTACGCTCTGCCTCTCATCTAGCAACTGAAAAAAGCATAAACAAATTAAAAGAAATTACATACAAGTTAAGCTCCAAAAATTGTAGTCTAAAACACAAAAAAATAAATAAAAAAGGAAGGAAAGATGGCATTGAAGCAGTAACTCTTCTGCATGCTTGAACTATATCTGATTCTGGAACCTCAGCATTGCCACGAACTTCCTGGTACAATTAAGAGAAAAGTCTATATTAGGTAATATCCTAAAAGGAAAGATTGACAGATCATGGAGAGGTGGAAAGGCGGTGACTGAAAATAAATACTAAATTACCTTGCTGAAATACCGAGAAAGTAAATATTCCTTTAGTAGCCCACACATGCCATAGAAATATAGCAAATTTAACATCACCTACACATTTTAAAAGATCTCAACATTCACTTGGGAATTCCATTCAGTAATGTAAGAGTTACATAAAGGGAAACAAATTTTACCTTGTTATGGAACCATTCAGTCCAAGATGGAGCTTTGCACAGAGGGGAAACAAGGATCAAACCAAGAATCCGCTCCTTGTATTTCATCTGTGACATACACCTCAATCAGACGTAAAAGTTAAAAGATCAGGAGTACATTGCTGAACAGCCAAATAAACCGTACAGCAAACAAGGTGAGGATGTAAGCACCAGCCGTCACACCCATGCCCATCACTGCACCAAGCCTGAACAAATTAAGACTCATCTTATTAGGAACAGTTTCCCGATAATGGTTTTATCAACTAGCAACAATCGCTAGTAAAAAGCAAAAAAGTCCATCAATAAAATGGGACGCGACTAAGCCGTATTTTGATAAATTTGGAGGCAGTCCGTCTGATCCATTGCAAAGTCTACCATGAGATCTATTACAAAGAAATAAAATCCTCTGCAACCACATCAAACCAAGTAACCAGTCTCATCACTCTTGTGAACAACTTTATTTCCCTAATTTATTCTCAATCTTACATTACCTAATTAGTATAACCACATATCCAACTTAATATTCTCATTTAGCTACGTCCATAAGATGAATACATCATCAATTAAATGTCCAACACTTAGCACCATAGAACATAGCTGGTCTAATAATTTTCTATAGAACTTACACTTTTAGCTGGTATCTTCCGACCAAAAAGTATTCTTGTAATACTTCTTCATTTTATTAGTACTGTAATTCTATGTATCACCATCTTCAAGTCTTCCTCATTAATAATCAAAACTGAATGTCTAAAATGATCACCCTCAGCAGTGGCAGAGCAAGGAATTTTCCCAACGGTCTGGTTTCTTTGTAACTCATCTATCTGGTTGACAAAGTATTAAACGGCGACTTTAAAATAACAAGCCAAATATAGCTTGCTAGAAATGGATTTAATAATCCTATTTCTCATCTTCGAGTTTCCTCAAGAAATGGATTTTCTTCAAGTTTCCTCGTATTTAATATAGGGAAAGTTCCAAGCATGGACAACGAGAAGTACAAGCTCTCACAAGCGAACTAAAAGGTTAGGTTTTAATTAACAATTCTTTTCCTTAGCCCTATAAACAAGCACTAACTACCATATAGTACAAATTTGGAAAGGTTTAACGATATTCAAATTAATCCTAACTTAAGAGGTCAAAATTGGGGTCTTTCAGTGTAAAAGGAAATAAAAACCTTGATGACAATTTTGTGGAAAGTTTGAATCAGGATTTGCTCTATAAAATTTCTAAATTTGAGAAGGTTGAATCTTAAACTCCTAACTTGATGCAGGGATGAAATTTTCTTTTATTTTTGGGGTCTAGATCTTCCTTAAAACGTTGGTTATGTGCGGTAAATATTTGGAAGAGAATGGATGACAGAATGTATACAGATTTTGTACTTTGCCTTTCAATTTTTTTTTCTAATTTTTTTT
>CAIGRL010020464.1:0-14489 GCA_903798325.1 Fraxinus xanthoxyloides
TGAAGCATGAAGATGTTTCATGTTCGGGGTTTGGCTCAATTAAATTATGTGTACATTATTTTTTTGACTATTACGATCATTGATTGTCTATGGTCATCGGTCATCGGTCAACGATCGACGGTTTCCGCCCGTGCTGGGTCCAATTCCTGGATTCGCCCCTGGGCACAAGCACAGAGGTATCCAAACAAATGAAAAAAAAATAGACTGAGTCACTTAGAACATAAATCAGTAATATAAAATTATTTACATGTATATGCAGCAAGCTTCAGAAATCAGAACTAGTTCTTCTATATTCATCAAGTATTTTCAAACAGGTTAGAACACCAGAAAAAATCTCTACCCCCAACAAAGTCTCCAGATCTAAATATCAAACAAAAAGGAGAAAAGGACCAAGATGCAAGAAAAAAAAAGTCACTTTGAAATGCAAAATGACATTTCTAAGCCAAATAAAATACTTTATACTTAATAGGCCAAGAAAAGTAAATATAAGTGAGAAATAATTCACCAGCGTATTTCCCCTTGTAGCAAGACATGATTATTCAGTGTTTGAAGGGAAGAAGGGATAGAAAAATAGAGTTTTTTGAGAAACTGGAACGATAGAAAAGATGATGATTCTGCTTTTGGATTTATACAGAGGATATGGCGGTTGGGCATCATCTCGACCCTTCTTCTTTAACAGTGCTTTGTGCCAATTTTTGGTGCTTTTACATTTTTGGCCCTCTAATTTTTAGTTTCTTTTTAGGCAAATTATATATTTGCCCATTACAATATTTTTTTTTTATTCATTTTAATTGGATCAAGTGTTCGTAATTTATTTTTATTATCATATTTATATTATTAAATTAGCATTAGTTTGTTTCTCATTTTTCATCTATCACATCAAGATATCAATTCTGAATTTCTATCTTTTGTGTAGGGCCCAATAACGACTATATTTTTCATTCTCATTCTGCAATAATGAGAATCAAACGGGACCCTTAATAAAACTTACCTTTGATTATGAATTTTGTCAAAAAAAAAATCATTAAGATAGAATAAAAAAACTTATTTGTCTCTTATATTTTTAAATAAGCAATAAAAAAATACATGTAAAATATTTTATTATAAGAATATATAATTGAAAATGAATTTGAGTTAATGATTGTGGGCTATATAATTTAACATGTTAAAATCCAAAGAATTTCCAGGAATTATAATTAAAATCAAGAAAGAAAACATCAATATGTTGAGAGTGGGATTTGAACCCACGCCCTTTCGGACCAGAACCTTAATCTGGCGCCTTAGACCAACTCGGCCATCTCAACTTATGATAGGATATTCATGTCATAACTTCAATATCTTTTAAAGTTTTTTTAATAATTAATTTATAATCTAAAACTAAAAATAAATTAATAATACTTACAAAGTATGTAGCTAAAAGAAATTTGACAGTTTATAAACTTCAGCAATATGTAGTAGGAACTCCAATCGCAAATAGACCATCGAATCTTTACACGAAAACTATCTTAGCCCTTGTTTGGACAACATTTTTCCAGTGAAAGTAGAAGAAAATTGAACGTTATAATGTAAGAGGCTCAGGATGTGCAGATAATTCATTTTGCAAATAGTACACACTCCAAAATGGTTTGCCATATTTGCCCTTTTGCCCAGTCTCTCTCACCGACACATTTGTCGTGTAACAATTTTTGTGTAGGGGCAAATTTTAAATAATGACATTGAATTTAATTGTTACAGGTTTCCACTTTTGTGATATTGTTCATGATGTGAAAGAATAAATGCATTTTTATGACTTTAACGTACACCAAACGAACACTTAATTGATTATAAGCTATTAACTATAAGGGACATTAATTAATTATAATCTATAGTTTCAAATATTATTGAGCTCTAGCACACCCTAAAAGTTGTAAAAAGGTATGAAAATATGGAATGACTGCTGTGTCCTGCACCATGTTGGAATTAAATGCATACAATCGGATCATTAATTTTCATTTCGAGCAAAGATGTCATCGAACTTTAATTTGCATTCAACTATGGTCACTATATGTATCGCCTCCCGTCTAACTGACTTTATACGCTAACAAGGATGAAAAAACTAACAGAAAATGGCGTATATGTCCACGTCATCCACTTTAAAACACACTTTCTATAAAATGCTCAAATAAAAATAAACGCATTTTTTAGATTATTAAACTAGAGACTTCGCGGAAGAGAAAACATTATCAAAGTACTTTTAAAGTCTGTAATATCACACTGATCAAATCATTTTTGCCAATTAAAACTAATTTAATGATGTTCTACGCCCTCACCACCCAGGGAAAAAAAAAAAATGCCCTCCGACCAAATAAATTATCATGAGTTTTCTGAAAACTCGAGAACATGATATATCGAACAAACTAATCAATCACAGCGACTTGTACTTCCACATTTTCGTGCTTCACCATTTGCATTACCACAATCCAAAAACTTGATCAAGATCGCTAGGCAAATTTGCTCGCCAGTTCGCTTTATGAGTGAATCCAAGTGGTTCCTTGGCAGTTTGGTATGTGATTCTTCCTGGTCCGAATGAAGAAAAAGATGATTCAGAATCTAAACAAGGCCAAATCAAGATGTGAAAAAGCAGCAGGTGAAGGAAAAATAAAACACTACTGCAAAAGGAATTTCACTTTTCTTCCGGAGGTTTTGGTCACAGATTTTCTTGAAATGAGTATTTTTGTTAAATAACAATAAATGCATTACACTGGGAACGTTATAGAATTACAACCAGCAAATGAAAGTCGACAATTGATTAACAAAAGCAAGTAATATCGGCCATTAATCACAAGCCACAAAAAGAAAAGAACAACAATGCTAGAATGAATCCAAAAATTTGCTTAGGAATAACTTTAAACAGAAACGAGAACAAATGGGAAACGAAAGGAAACAAACTAGAATAACATATTTAACCATCTACCATCTTATATATACTTCTTTCAGCTTAGAATCCAAGGAAAAAAAAAAGACTAGGCAGAAGTTGCTGCAGGCACTAGTTCACAAGGCACATACATGGACAATGATCTTGACATATAGGCTCTGAATAGTGAACATACAAAAATTTGGTGGTTTCTCTATACCATACACCTGTGATGTCATTGGTTTCCACATCCAAACATCATGCATCTTTTTCCTGTAGATCGAAACAAGATGAGTCAAGTATGAGATTAGCTTGCAGATAATGAAGAATACTTTTATTAGCAATAGATCTAAAATTGAAGCACAATTAGTCCATGTTTGGTACACAATATTGATCAGGACTAGACAAAAATAAATAAATTTTTTTAAGTTCATTTTCTTTCTTAATATTGTCGAGTGCTATCCAATCCTCCCTAACCCCTTAAACTTCCTTTATCATCATTCCAATTTCCAGGTACTTCATTGGTAATTACTTAAATAAAATAGATTTCGGCTTCAAACCAATTCCCTGAGAACACCAGTACCTCATGACATTCGACATTAATTTTCTTTACTTCTATTGTCCATAATAAATTACAGAGAATTTAGAATTCCTTTTTCATGTACTTGATAGGTCGTTACTTAAATAAAATAAATTTCGACTTCAAACCAATTCCCTGAGAACATCAGTACCTCCCCACATTTGACATTAATATCCTTTACTTCTATGGTCCATAATAAATTACAGAGAATTTAGAGATCCAGCTTATTATAGTGTATGCCAAGTTCTTTAGATTCATTATAAAGACCAAATAAATCACAGTACTTGATTTTAACAGTAAAACAGCCAGACTAAAAATGGTTTTCATTCAAACGAGCATATTATGTGGGAAGTAAAAAAGAATTTTTTTGATCAATAGAATAAAATCTTAATTTCAGCATCTTCCTGTGCTTTTAATAATTAGAAAGTTAACTGCAAACTTGAGGCGTGTTCGGTCGTGCTTAAAATTCAATTAAAATAGAAAATATAGTCGATATTGGGTCCCACTCGTCTAATAAAAATCAACAATAACGACTAATTTTTTAATTTTAATCCCTACCAAGCACGCCCTTGATATGAAAACCAAAGGCTTGTTTGTCAAAGATTCTTATAAAATGATTTTCCCTCAAAATCATACTCAACCACACATTCTATTGGACCCACAACTTTTCCCCACTTTTTAACAACACAATTCTCCAAATATATCATTTTCTCCTCGAAAAAATCTTGCTAAACAAGCTTCATGTTTCTAAGGTATGAAGATTGAGCATAGACAAAGCTTATAAAAGAATTAGACAACATTATCTCCTATTTGGCAGGCACCATACAACGAAAGCTCTACCCACCCACCACCCAAAATAAATAAAATGAAGAGAGAAATACAATATGCGGTTGAGAGAGAAATCTGCCTTTAAAACCACTCTCCAATAGATGTGGCAACATCTATTCAAACAAACATAATGGACAACAGGTGAATGAACTAGAATACTCAGTACCTGTTTGGCCCCAATTTTTTTAAAACTCATTTTCAATCTCACATTTTATGGAACCCAGAACTTTTATCAACTTTTCAACCACACATTTCATCAAATTTTATTAAAATCTACTAAAAATCTGATTTTTAACCAAACCAACCAAGCACAAATAAAATCTGATAGGTTTTAGACGTACAAAAAATAATTGATCTGAAGAAAGATAAGAGCCTGTTTGAGCCTATTATTTCTTAAAAATGTATTTTGAAATAGTAGATTGATGGAGAACGTGTTTTTAAAAAATAAGAAAATGTTTTGGGTTTGTGTGTAATATTATTTTATTGAAGACTGTGTGGTTGAAAAGAAGAAAGAAAAATATGTCTTAGAAATAATGGGGATCAAACAAGGGCATATTGGACACACAAATCTTGGGTTCATTGCACTATAGGAACATAGAATGTGTAAATTCCAAAATCAATTACCATGCATGGTACTTACCAGTTTGATATCCCCGACCAGTCCCAAGTTGCAAAAAGAATCTTCTGCAGCACAGTTAGCATGGACTATAAGACCCACATCAGCACTGTCACAGGCATTTCCTGTTCTCCCTCGTGAGGATTGGTTAGTCAAATAAACAGCTCCTTTGAACATCCAATCGCCCATTTCTTGACAGTAGAAGTCTTCAAACAACTCACCACAGAGAATACATGCACATTGACTTTCATCTGCAGGAACCAATGGTTCACTGTTTTCTGATCCCAATAGATCCGAGGTGCCATCAATGGGTTGGAGGGGAGCAATTCCTGCAACCCAATCGACTGAACTGGCATACCATCTCCTTGAAGTCTTACTCAAAGAGTCCTGTCTAGGGGCCCTCAATGCATGCCATTCCATGTGTCTGTCAAATCGTTCTTGAAGCTTGAGTCTCAAACCACATATGCTGCACTGATGAGGAAGGTCATCAAGAAGTTCATTGACCACAGCAGGATGCAATTCCCGAACTACATCAGGCCTAAACTCAAAACCAATGAGATTTTTTATCTTCGTTGTCATGGACTGAGGCGAGCCATCAAAGATCTTAGCATCAAGCCTGTGTGAAGATAGCTCATCTGCTGTAGATGAAAGAGGTATATCTATGGTAACAGGACCAGAAGAATCTGCAGTTGTACTACTGCTTGCAACCCCAATATCCAGGTCTGGAGGTTGAGTTTGAATGCTGGATGGAGTTAAAGATGGTGAATCTTTCTTGGACGCAGATATCAAGCCTCTTGCAACCAAAGAACTCAAAAGACTAGAAACTGGATTAGAGGCAGGATTTACTGCACTTGATGTCTGTTCTGAGCTACTGCCTGCTAAAGATGAGGGCGGGGGACCAGGTGGCAGCGGTGGTCGTTGTACCTTTCCCTGAGAAAATGAGTGGTCCAATGCGCTTCCATGTAATGGAGGTAAGGATGTTAAGTTGGTAGGAGGAGGTCCACTTGGAAGAGGTGGTTTTGCAATTACCTGAGGTGACACACCCTCAGCACCTTGAAAACTTGATATAGGTAATTTATGCCCACCTGAACTTATTTCACTTTTCATTACGGCAGCCAACAAAGTGCCGGTATTTGATTGTCCTGGTAAGTCAGCAGAAAGAGGATTTGGCTGGTGCGGTGATAACTTCCCTGTGATAGAGCAGTTCTCAATAGTTGAATTTTGCTGCAGCGACTGTTTCTGAGCTTCCCCAGAAGAGAGTTCAAGCTTTTTCTGTTGACTGGATGAAGCATGGTTCATCGGCTGAGGGGACATTACAGTAGACAATGTCTGTAAACTTTGGTGCTGCAATCTCTGTGAACTAGTTAGGCGGACATCTTGTGATGGCATAGACAGAGACTCCTGAGAAAACTGGTTGCGTGGCCCTGTATTTCTTTGTCCTGAAAATTGAGGCCTTCTTGGATCTACAAGCCGCGGGGCGGAGTTATGTTCTTGATCAGAAAAATTCTGCGGTAGTTTATTCGGATTGTGGCCAGAGAGTGAAGGTGGAGGAGGTCGCTGGTGCATAGGTGATTGGGATCCAGCCCCCAGATTCTGTCGTGTTATTGATAGTGTGGACCCCGACATAGCATTTGTTGAAAAGCTAGAGTTTGGCACCCCACTAAGGCCTGGGTCCCTCTGTGAGACAAAAGAAGTCCTGTCCACTGACTTTGCAGAACTTGAAAATGAAGCAAGATGTCCCTCACCTGATATATTCCTAATTGGGCCTGAAAGCCTCCTTTCTAGTGGATGCATCTCCGCTGTCAATGATGATGGCATTCGAGACCCAGGAAGCACCTGGCCCGGATTTTTAGTTAGAGAATCAGTGAGAGCTTCATCATCAACCCTTGACCCAAAGAAACGTACACTTTGTGGCCTTTGGATATGGGTCTCAGAGTCCTGCACAATAAATATCAAAAATAAATTTGATCAAACGGCTGACACACTGATGTGGTCCAGGAATACGACTACAATAAAAAACAACAAATTAAGCCTTATTCAATAAATTTAATGTCAGATACATGAATCCTTTCACCCCTTCATTTGGTTCATTGCTACAACTACTACTACTGGAAGATCCAAAACAACTAGATCAAACAATGTTATTTTACGTTTAGGTCTACCTCACCCGCAATATAATAGTAGAAATAATCCCTAACCAAATTTAAACCAGCTGATATTTCGGGGTTTAACAATCCATTGAACCTTGATAAACTTACCAATCTATCGAATTCATCAGGTATCCACAGATCTTTATCTGAGTTATCAACAGCACCACTGTCAGTGGGTCTTGAGTTTATATCATCCCACGTATACTCCTCTTCCTCAGAGTTCTTCCAGCTCCTACTCATCCCACTGCTGCTTTTATTCGCAAAGTTGTTCTTTAGTTCTAGATGTGACTTAGAGTTTGTAGATTCATGGACCAGATAGCTTTGAAATCCATGCTTCATGTCAAAACCATTCTGCTGATCTAATATTTTCTCCGTTACATTGCTACCAGATTCATACAGTGGCTTGCCAAATCCATGTTGTTTAAGTTTTTCACTCCCTCTTCCAATCCCCAAGCCTGAATGCTTCGATGAATCAGAACCATAGTCAGAATCTCCATGTGTTAAATTTTTGGCAGAAGCAGGTTCATTTACTTGATCTTTAAGAGGGCGCTGGATGTTCTGCAAGTCGAGTAATTTAGAACACAGATTGTGAAATATAAAGAGTAAAACATTTTAATACTACATTTTTCCACATGCACCTTAGCATATGGATCAGTCCATGTTCTTCCTGAACTAATATATGTTCTCTCTGGTCCTTCAACATCATCAGGTAAGTTCATCAGGGTTTTACTAATGTCGCTGGAAGATCCTCTCACCTTCATCACGTTAAGACAACACAAATGTAAGAACAAAATAAGATGCACACAGATTGTTTCTTTAGAAGGATACTGCATTAAAATACCACAGAGACCACATGAACCCCACCCCCTTCAAAAATAAAAATTTAAGAGAAAAGGGAACAATCCCCTAAATGAGGAAAAAAAAAATAGTTTAGTCAAAGGATCCACAACAAAAGCATTGTAAATTGTGTTGTCACTGAAAAGTTTAAGCATGGTAATCCATACATCAATCAAATAGAATAGCATGGGTATCTGGCAAAGCAAGTATAAGAAACAGTTTAAAGGAGAACCAGCTCCCTCTTCTATTTAGGATACACTTCCTAAATTCAATCATTAATGGTATGATTCACAAAACTGTTATCCATTCAACTGCCAGAGTAGGAATGCTATTTCATCACTGAGGTCAGACAAGAGAACAGAGCTGTCCCATTGAACAAGAAATCTGTTTAAAAGTGTGACTTAGTAAATTCTCCCATCTTAATTACTATGGAAGGTTCCAACATCCCCCCTAACAAATCCCAAGCAGGCTAGCCATTTGGGTTTCATGGCCATCTAACAAACATGATAATCCTACAATTTGTCATCACCTCTCTCCGTTCGCATAAAAGCCTTAGCCATTAGGAATCTAGATCCAATCATATGCCGTATTCAGGGACAAAACATATTCTTTCCGGGAATTGATATTTGGTTAGGAGCACTGACATCTCCAGCAAGTGCACATCACATGGCCCTAAGCAATTTGGCAGAAACTTGGGTGAATTGTAATAAAGCTAATCAAATGTTACAATAATACCAACAAAATTTCTCTAGGCATGAGATGATGAAATAAAAGAAAAATGAACAGCGGTCAACAGAGCCAAGAATATTTATTGTGATCAAAATGATGATGACAGCTGCTTACCCTGGTTGTTGACTGCTCAATACGCTGCCTTGCCTCTAAATACTTTGGATTTACATGAATACTGTGAGGAGGACGTTGGGCCTGTGAATTTGGCTTAGACATTATTGTTCCTGAAGATGAACCGTTGACAGCAGTAGCAATTCCAAGCTCTTTTTCAATTATCTGCAGTGGCTGAGGAGGGAAGACTCCCTTCCACGTGCCAAAAAGATGCCTCATACCAGAATGTATCGAAGGATCCACCTGTCTATATGCCTTGCAGAAAACCTGTAAAATGTACCCAAAACAGGTTAGTATAGGAAAAATCAATTGAAATTATAAGTTTGATTCTCCCAACTAGAAACTTTTCCTTCCTCAAGAATGAGGGCATAATTAGAGTTGATCAAGATAAGGAAGGTGAAACACAACTTTTATTAGCATTCGCCATTCTTTAACAATGAAAACTGGAATAATAAGACACGAATATACAGGCCGGTTTGGAATATCTTCTGCTTCTATTTTTTGTAGTAGAGCTTCTTGAGGAAATCACCTTAAAATCACTTCCAATAAGACAGATCAGTTCCAAAAATTATCGTGAGATGCCCAAAAGCCATGTCAAATAGGCCCATAACAGAGATGAAAATGGAGTGATGATAAGATAGTGATGCAAAGTATGTCTACGGGTAGAAGACATGAATAAGTAACATGAGAAAGAGCAAATTATTAAAACCTAACCTCGGGTAATCTTGAAGCAAAGTGTTTAATATAATCCCTCCCTATATTCTTCACAATACTGTCTAATAGATAAAGAGATGGTAGCTTTTGCTCGCGAGGAACCTGTAAACAAATATCTAGGGTCAAATATGATATGGATAAGAAGAGTTTTGAAAACATTACGTACCAGTGAAAGAAATAATAGGGTACATAAAAATAAAAATAAAAATAAACCACCACCACCACCAGATTCCAATCTTCAAGATTGGATAACATTAACAATTCAAAATGAAGGAAGCAAAATGATAACCCACATAAAAGTTTTTCTGAATCTTATTAACGACGAAAGAAACATAAGCTCTCTCTGTCAGTAGTGATAAAAATCAAATGCTTAAAATTTTGGCTAATACAAATTTCCGGACCAGGAAATTGCTCGAGTTTGTATATTATTGGATTACATTCTTAAGTTCTGTTACATAAAACATTTGAGTAATCAACTGAAACATTCATCAGTAAAAACATACATAACAAGGATGTACCACCAACTTAACAATAATGGGCACTCTCTTCAAGAAATCACTAGAATGAATCAGAAACAACTCTTCACCGTGTATACAAGTGCTGATCGCGTTTTTTAGCAATTAGATGAATGAGAGGAAAGAATAATACAAATGTTACATAGAAAAATCACTGAAAAGTTTACAGGAGGAAATTTCATATCTTACAAAGCCCAAAATAGACATTTAATTACTTATCTCTGATGAAAATACAGCATAACTCAAAACTTCAGCTTTGAAAATACAGCCCAAACATTGATTTCGGATAATAAAAGTGCTCAACTATGGCGATAAAGTAATTTACAAATAAAAGAGAAGTCTCATACAACTCAATGTGCCAGAGAAGCACATAATATCAATTCATTTTAGTATTGTTGGGAAAAGAACATCCAAAAAATAAAAAACGTTGCAAACCATCACAGATCATTTGTCCAAAATATAAACTCACACCAGCCATTACGAGTCAAACAGAAAAAAGACAGCTGTTTTGAGCAACCATAATAAATGGTGCATCCAAGCAATCGATAATTAATGGCATTACATTGGCGATAAGATGTAATATCAATGATAATAAATTGAAAGCGGATTTCCAACTCCCCACATAATTACCATTCGCAAATGATCGAGCAATTTTTTATTTAATTCTTGAGTTTTTGTGATCGAAATGGCATTCTTTCAAAAAGAATAATCCTCAGGCACACATTAATATGTAGGATTTAAATTAATTTTCAATGAAAAATAACAACTTGCTGAAAAACTTACACCCATTGCATCTTCCGTCAACTATGGAAATCCCAATTTCCGCAGCCCATTCTTACATATGTTTTCCAATTTTTCAATACAATTGGAGAAACATAAAGCACTATTTACTACTTAGCGTGTTAAAAACTTGAATCACCTCGAGAATATTCGTGCAGACAGTGTCCGCAATTGCCTTGGCTGCGTGCACATTTTCACCGGCAATAATAGTCAAGTTCGTAATTATGGGCTTCGAGTTAAAAGTTAGCTCAGCTAAGGCAGTCTTATACTGGGTCACCAGCTCCTGATGTAGCTGCGAGCTCTGTTGGTGTTGGTAGGGACCACGGACAGATTCGCTGCTTTCCGAGTCTCGGTCCCTCTGGAATCTCGAGCCGCCTCCACCCCCAGAGTTCGAAGACACCGGCCTTTGAGTAAATCCACCGCCAAGGCTGGTTCTGCCACGAACATTGGAGCTGCGATCGGGTGCGGCAGGGCCATCGGTGAGCCTGGGTTTCTTCAATCCCGGTTCTTTAGAAAGAGATCTGTCGAATGGTCTGCGTGTACTCTCCATATCCTTTACAAATCACAAAAACCCTAACCTTAATTCCTCATTATTCATCACTAACAGATACTATTACATACTCCACGTCAAATTCAATTCAAACAAAACAAAATCTATCATTCTACCTCAAAAACAAGACTCGGCCTGATTTGATTATTACAAAAACAGAACAAGTAAAAGTCTAATTACAACTAATCGAAATCTCTATGTACATACAACTAATCTCGAACGGTTCGAGTGAACTGATACAAAAACTGAAATTTCTCGAAGTTTTACATACAATATGCCGATTTGAACTCTTGAGAGCGAGACTTGGAAAGAGTTAGGGTAGGGTTGTGGATTGATGATACGGATTAGGGGGAGTGTGGACGAGCGCCTCTTGAATGTGTTGAATTGTTGCTATACAGTGAACGGAAAGGGAAAACTGAAAAGGTCCAAATATAGGAAAGTAGGGGATGACGAGTATTGAGATTTACGAGAGAGAAGGGCCGGACAACGGGCTTTATTGATTCTGATAGTAAGATTTTGGGCTCAGTTGGGCTTTTCATTAAGTCCTGTTTGAACTCCATTTTATTCAAAATACATCTCCTCTGTGTTCTTTTTAACTAAACATTTTTCAATAAAATTAGAAGTAAACACGTGCGTTACACGTCTTGTGTATCGGATAAATGATATGCGTAATATTTTTTAAGTACTAATACTGTTTTTGAATTAGTTAAGGTAATTGATATTTTCTAAAAGAAAATTAAAAATTATTAATGTATATATAATTTTTTCATAAAATTATATATATGATGTGAAAATGTTGAATAAACTGAAATGTAATATTTTGATTACAGTAACATTCTTTGTACATAATATTTATTTTTTGCTTTTGCTAAAACTTTTATTTTATGAAACTCTGCGAAAAAGTGCGACATTTAGTTGCATTTGGTAAGTCAATGAAACTATCATCTATGTAAGACTCTACTCCATTACCAATTTGAATCAAGTATTGTGCAAATCAATTGTCTTTGAGCAAGCATGCTTTGATTTTGTTGCAACATTTTATACATTTAGACGTACTTGTATTAGTCCGTGTTTGATTGATTATTTTTGAAGAATTTTGAGCAAGATGAACTTCGTCAATGTTTTCCATATGTAGTCCCCAACCTCGGTACATGAAAATGGTTACAGTGGGTTAGCAGCTAGCACATTACTTTATTCAAACTTCGAATCGAACAAAATGATAAAATATAGTTGCAATGTTATCCAAACGAAAACGTTCAAGTGCTGATAAAAGCATATGACATGTTTTACCGTTATCATTTTTAAGCTAAATAAACAATGAAAATATAGATGAAAATATTAAACCCTTCAAGTTACATAATTTCAAACATTTCGAAATATTTTTATAACTACGCAACACAATTTGCTAATTTACCAAAAAATAAAGAGATGCACAAGCAACCCTTCACATTCAAAACCCTCCCACATTGTGTTATAAATCAAATAATAATTGAATAGTAGGTTATAAAACTTTTTAAATTTTAATAACAATTGAAGGATGGATTGGGAATTATACAAAATTAATGAGGGTATTATTGTCTTTCAAAAAATCTTCCTCATTCCCCACTTTTTAAATATGGTGATTATATTACCACTACAAATTTTGTTAGTTACACCACAATTTAAAAAAAAAAAAAAAATTTATTTACTTAAATAACCTTTAGTAAAATTATGTAAATGAAGTTTTGATATATTCATCGTATCAAAAAATTTAGTCTTCCACCACAATCATAAAATATGCCAATTCAAATTATCATCTTTAGAACCGTAATTCCAACAATAATAGAAAATATGGTGCTGTAAATGGAGATGTTTTTTAGAGATTTTGATGATTAAAGGAAGATGACAAAATAGATATATACATAATGTAAATTTCCTTCAATCTTTTGTGCAACCATAACTGACCACGTCAATTTTGATGACTAAAGGAAGATGACAAAAAATTCAAAATGGGTGGAAAGATGTGAAAAATAAGTAGAAATATTGACATGATAAGTAGACCACAATGTTATATTTTTTTTATTTTTACTTCTTAATGGATTAGAAGTATAATTGTGAATTTGTTGTGGTGTATTTATTGAAAATCTACTTTAATTGTGACGTGAATATGATGTAGTTTATTTAGTAAATTTTGTGGTGGTAATATAATTACCCTTTTAAATATTGTAGATAATATTACACATAAATTCAAAAAAAAATCTCTCTTTTTCAAACCCACGTTTAAAAAAAATCATTATTCCAAAATAAAACTTTCACCAAAATTTGATTTTAATGGAGCCAAATGAAGGATAAATAATGGGCAATATTAATTTTTGGGGTGCGACACAATGTTTTTTAAGTGGTAGCGACATTGACGGTGAAAGCAGGTAATAAAATATATGTAATGTTACCTTACACATTGTATTCCAAAGTATATTATAAAATTTAAAATAGAAAAAATAAGAAATAGTACTTTCATAATTCATAAATGTTTAAAAGTGAGTTCGGAATTAGTAAATGTTCTAAGGGTATTTGTGAATTGCGAATTGTGAATTGTAAATAATTTTCAACATTCTTCCGTAGCTTCATAATTTTCTAGTTTTCCATACCTTCCTCATACGCGAGCCTATTTCCCCCTTGCCTTAGGTTCTATACTTTCCTGCATTTTAAAACATCGGTGTATTTATTTATTTATTTATTTTGTGCATCTCATCAGTAAAACGATGAATGTTGCCACTTCTGAATTGAACGTTATTGGTAAATATACAATGAAAAAGCTTATAAAATTCTTACTCTTTTATGTATTCACAGGCGGAAAAATAACAAGGTTAGCTTGAATCGTGCCCCGAAATTTATGATTTAACAAGGCATGAGAGAGAAGTTGATGTCATTATTTTAGCGAGGTAGAATAGTTGGATTGAACATGATAATTGACTCTTGTTAGTAGTAAAAAGAAAAACAAAAGGAATCGACATCGTTTATTCTTAGACCCTATTCGATCGCTCTTTCTTTTTCATGGAAGATGGAAGTTAAAATTTATTTCCATATTTTTGGATGTTTGATTGACTAAATTTTCCATGGAATTGATTTTCCGTATTTTCTTGATTTTTGAGGAAAAGTTTTTTCCATGGGTTTGGTGGGAAAAGCTTTTCTAGGTATTTTTTTTTT
>CAIGRL010020473.1:0-26879 GCA_903798325.1 Fraxinus xanthoxyloides
TCTCACACCACATATATATACATCTCCCACATGTAACTCCAAGCAACTCAAAAGATTTTTAAATTAATTAAATTAAACTCCCTAGTTAAGTTAATGGCAACTAGGTTTAATTATAACATATCTTTTCAATTCCTAAAACCGTCGTTAAATTGATTATTTTATTATTTTGCTTATTAATAAAATATAAAATTTAGAATACTTTCTTTTTATCAAAATTACTCGAATATGACTAGTCCAAAATTATTAAGCCAATTTATGTTATTTAGCACGAGTTTCAAAATGAGTATAATATCGTTATATTTTTTTCAACATTTGAAATACTTAAATATACAACCCAAATAACTTATGATAAATTCTAAAAATTATACATAAGCAAAACAAATCATTTATTTAAATAAGTGGGTTGTGTTTATCGTTTCAACTTTTGGACTTTTAGTGTGACTACCAAATTAGACATGGAATATTCATTTGCTAATGTCAAACCTTAAATTTAGCCCATAGGAAAATAAAATAAAAATTCGGGATGTTACAGAATTGAATCAAAAAATTATGAAATATTTGTTTTTTGAATATTTAAGTATCTAAATCGTGTTTCATTGTAGAACAATTGATTATTTTTCTAGTATATTAGTTTAATATAAAGGTATGCTTCTTGTGGAGTAATAAGTCAATATCCTTTTAAAATATTGAAATTTTAATGTCACGTTCTTCATGAGCAGGTAATATTGTTTCAAAATAGTATAATGTTGTGCTTTTTCAAGAATAAAAACAAATTAAATATGAAAAATAATATATTTTATGTTATGATCTATTATAACATGCAAATGAATACGAAAAATTGAATATGCACAATGCAATTATTGTAATTTATACATAACACAATTAATTAAAACGCGACATTTTATCAATTGAAATTGATAGGTGGATGCGTGCACAAAATAACTATAAATGCAAAAACTTTACTTATAATAATTATCTCTTTCTCGGCTTTTTGAAATCTTTGTCAAATCTTCTTTTTGAGTGTCGGCAAGGCTGGGAGGAATAACTTGTTGGCTGTCAAACACATATTGAAAAGTAAATCCTTTGATTTTTGAGCACGGTATTGATACAGTTCATCAAGAAAACTCGGACCATGTAGTCATTTGGTAGTCTTCAAGTTTTCTTGATCATTAAATCATCAATATCAAACTCATAACAATCATCTTCATTATCATATGCATGATCTGATTCTTCACTTTTATCTGACTTTGATTTCCTAGAAATGGCTTCTGCTGAATTTGCAATTTTTTTTCGAAATTACAGATAATTCTTCCGGAGTTTTACACTAACTGAACATAGCCAATAGTTTTGATTTTTCCAGAAGAAAATCGACAATTTTGTCTTGTTCTTTTTTAGAGGGAACTCTGATATTCTTTTGTTCTTGAATCCATGAGTTTACTGTCTTAGGACATCAATTTGTTTCATGAAATTTAGACCACCATTTGATTTTAAATCTTTTCACAATCTCCTTGACATTGAATTCTGAACCAAAATTTTGAATAATTTGATAGTCTCAATAAAACATCCATGAGACTTTGAGATTCATTGAAAATTGAAACAAAAGATTTTCTTTAGACTTTAAAAAGGGCTTTGCCTCTTTATTGAAATGTTCAAAACTTTAACAAGTAAGACTAGGTAAAACAGTCTCGTCAATGTCAAAATATCTGATCAGTTTTAAATTCATTTCTTCTATTAACAGAAGAAGAAAGTACATTACATAACTGATCAAGTCTTTCAGAAGGTTGTAGCATATTAGACAGAGTTGGTGAACCAAGTTGTTCTGGTTCATATTCTTTATCTGTGTTACAAAAATGATTTTTTGGAACGTTTGGATCAAAGTCAACTCCCTTAAAAGAAGAAGTTGAATTCTAGCAGATTGATCTATCATCTATTCTAGATGAAAAACTTCTTTGAAAAGTATTTGAAGAAGATGGTTTGTCAAAGATAACTCTAACACTTCCATCTAGAAAATGAATAATTTATTCAGGATTTCTTTTGATAGTAGTTGATATAGGATTTTGAGCATTTTCAAAATCTCAATGTAAACCTCTCTCTTGAAGATTCTAAGGTATTCTCTTGGCTATCATAACATTTGAATGAAATGGATTAACTTCAACTAAGAGACTTTCATCTTTTGGAGAAGATATGAGGGCATGAATATTGAGTTGAGTGTTCAAAAGTTTGTAATAAACTCTCTTACAACAAAAGCTTTTGAACGATCATCAACGTCGAAATTCTTGGTTTGAATTCGAAGATTAAGAGCATTGAGAATAGCTCTGTCTTGGAGGCTAATTGAAAAACTTAGATAACAATTTGAAAATACTTGTCCACTCTCAAGATTAGATTCAAGCATGGACAATAAGAAATGCTCAAACATTAAAAGCCTTTTGTCTCTTAAGGTTATAAGAACAGGAATGTCAAGACCCAATCTAAACAAGGGCTTAACAGCAATCTTAACTAAACCAATATGAATATATTAAATTTCTTCCTATGAGAAAGGAAAGATTATTTTGAAAGCAGATTTAGAGAAACAATTTGATTTTTGATAGGAATAGTTTTTTTCCAGAGTTTTGATAACATAACTTTGAGTATATTCGAATTTTCCTATCTCATAGATAGAACTTTTTTTGACCTTTGGGATAATCCAATTTTGAAGAGTTTGTTCTATTTTTGCAATTCGAAGTTCTTTTGAATTTATATCATTTGAAATATTATTTGATGAAGATGCAATATTTTGATCATCAATTTCTTCATTATTTTCTTGAAAATATGTTGAAGTATTACTACTTCCTTCTTTTGAACTACCTCCTTTACTAAACCAATTTGACATAAAAGACATAATTAATATTATAAAAGGAAACAATAATCTTACCACTGTAGAGACAATGCTAAAGGCTAAATTGACGTTATACTAAAGCCTACAAACGCGACCCCTAAACGCCTACTCCGACTAATACGGGCTGACCAACGTCTATTCAGTAGACATTCATGGCAACACACCAGTATGACCCTAGACACAATGACAATAGACTACGAAACACTTGCATATAATATTTTGATCACATATATGCAAGTTGTCTTGATCATGTGAATTTTTGCATTGTTGATCTCGAAATATTTCTTTATTTTGAGTGAGATTCTTCGTGTTGATAACGTGTTATAAATTTAAAGGAACAAGAGATAAATATAAGATAGAAAACAAAGAGAGACAAAATTCAAACGTGTATTTTATTAAGAATTAAAATCCCATATTTATATGGTTCAAAATGAGAGTGACAATCAAAGTATTATAGACTCTTTCAAGGTAACTATGATTTATCTAAGAATCTTAAAAGACTGAATAGATATCAATAATTATCTTATAGCTTTACAACAATTAACCCTTGTTTGGTGGTCATTTTTTCTGAAAAAATATTGTTTTAAATAGTGATTTTTTGGAGAACGTATTTAAAAAATGGATTTTTTTTTAAATTAATGTGTAAAATATTTTATTGTATGTGTGTGCGCTTGAAAATTAGTGGGTAAAAAGAATGGGAGACATACATCGACTTAATATTCTCTGAAACAAAAATAAATAAATAAAAAAATTAGTGTGGCTATGAAGTGCTCCACTGTAGTTTGATTATTAAAATCTACTTTTCACCGAGTAAAATTTTTTATTCGATCCATTCATTTAAGGTTACTCATCTTTATGCCACACTAAAACTCTTTGGAAGTTATTCTTCAAATGCAACACCGAATTTAAAACTTGATACTCTTTTGAAATTATTCTTCAAATACAACTCTTTTAATCCCTTCGCTCAAAACTCTTTAAATTTCCATAAGTTCTACATTCTCAACTTGAAAAGAGAAAGTGATGTGAATTTCTAGTCGACAAGTTCAAAATAAACTTTGAAATATGAGACTATCAAACATTGAACCATAGTTATAAAAATTGGCCCGGTCCGATCGGAACCGACAGCCGTATCCTTGACTGGGCGAGACATATTAAATTGATAGAAATGCACTTTTGACCGAGTTAATCGGTGATTTACCCGACCCGATTGACCAGTTTGATTGGGTTTTAAAATCTTTTTACAAAATTTTTGGGTCCAAGAGAATTGAGCCTTGGACCTCTTAGAAAAATAATGAGTTCCTCACCACTTGAACACAAAGTATTTTAGTGTTATTTGTGTGCAATAACTTATATCTAACTAATGAATCATTTATAGGACGTGTTCGGCTGTGTTTAAAATTTAATTAAAATTGAAAATATAGTCGTTATTGGGTCTCACTAGTCTAATAAAAGTCAACAGTAACGACTAATTTTTCAATTTTAATCCGATTTTAATCTCTATCGAACACGCCCAAAAATTTTATGAAAATATTCTTTTAAAAAACTTTGGTCCAACATTTTACTTTATTTTATAGACTGAAATAATTAGTGAAAAATAAATTAAAATTTTTAATTTTGCCCCTAAAAAAATTTATACTTTATATTTTTTGTAGGTTTTTATGCAATAATCCGTCGGTTAAAATCATTAGACACATTTTTTAAATTTTCTCCACATTTAAAATAATTTATTCATTTCTACACAATCATTTGGCTCAATTATTTAAACGCTTATATTTTATATGCCGCCCCCGTTGAACTATATGTAACAACAAAGAGTCACAAGAGTCAAATAGTGGTCCGCACGTCTACCAATTGAGCAATGTTTAAGAAAATTTTGTCCCTAAAACTTGTATTTCATTGACTAAGTTTCACGTTGATAAATTTTTTATTTTTGAATCAATAGTTTTTAATTTCTTCATTCATATTCATTTCATTTTTAATAGCCGACATATGAAATTCAAATGATTTCAACAACCGTGTATATTTTTAACAAATATAATATTTATATAAATAAAGAATTTTATACGGCAACAAAGAGTCATATAATTGTTTAGTCTAATCTTATTCGACTAGGTGTACGATAACTAATTAATTATGCCATTCTTGATCTGTACCAAGCTAAGTGAATTACGGTTTTTTTTTTCTTTTCGATGACATTAGGTTGAATGTTGGAACCCTTGAGGGGAGATTTTTATTTTCCCGTTTTTCTCAAATTTTATTACCAAAGTCACTAGCCCACATGGGATTGGTCGGTAGGTAGATAGGTAATGACAAGTGTTATAGAGATTTTTGTCATACTTAGCATGGTCGACTCGCAAAGACATTTTGCCAATTTCAACATTACAATTAAAACACGAGTTGTATCGTGCCAATCTAGTCTGTAAACTCTTCGTACTTTCAATATTTGAAGAAGAAATTAAAACAAAGAAAACTGAATTTTTTTTATTAGTATAGGAGGGCACAATCACAGGCTAACCATCCTATTTTGACTTAATTATATATCCCTAATTTCTTGACTTTCCATAATTTTATTCTTTAAAAAATAATCATATATCCCTAATTTATTGTCTTTCCATAATGTTATTGCTTCATTATTAATCAAACCTAAAATAGGAAACTTAACAATTTTAAGCAATTCCTTTTCTTTCTTTTTTAATTCCCTTACCAAATATAAATTTATTACAGCTTGTTAGTGCTCAATGGAAGCATCTCACAGGCCACTTCCTCCCTCCATCCATTATAGAACTGAAAAAAAAAAATTATTTAGTTATATAATTTTTAATTTAACTTAAGTTCTTCAAATTTGACACGTTACACAAATCATTTCACATTATAAAAGTAAATTATTATGTGATTTTCTTGTGTGTCTCCGTGAAAATCCAAATCATTAAGTTTTGGACATTTAATTTTATAGTAGAATGAAATTAATCAAACTCGCTTATCTTGAAATAAAGAGTAATGACATAATTTATTATCGTATCTGGAAAAAGAAAAATAAAGTAATTATCTTGTTTAGGTCACTACCACGTGTTGAAGGGTTGGACTACTCGATAAAATCGCATTAAAAACGCCTTTTGGATAGGACCGTTTGATTCAAAAATTGTTCAACTAAAGTTGAACAAGTGGCAATTCTGTGAGACGGACTAACGTTTCGATATCAGTATGGTATTAAATTTTAGACAACTCATATGCACAATTCTATGTGTTCAAAGCTTATACTGACAATCAAGTTTCAAAATTGACGTTTTCAAACGAGTTCGTGTCGACCGACCGACGGACGGACACAACGAAAGAGATCCTTGGGTCTTGACGGGAAAGGTATGAACCGGGTTACTATATTTTGTGTCATATATGCTTATTATATGCACTGCATGCTTCACTGTCATTCCTCCATAATTCATAATAAAAGAAGGAATCATTTTAGCAACTGGGTTCCCCTATATTTGATTTCACAATCCATTGCGCGATCAATGGCTAAGATTGTTCTTCATTCAAGATTCTGAACAGATGGGTTTTATTCAAAGAAAACAATTCTTTTTGCAGAAAAAAGTGATGCAAAATTAGGAGGGGAACTGTTCAAATTCAAAATCTAAAAAACTAAAAGGTAAGCATAAAGAACGGCTTCCCGTTGGCTTTTTCCAACTGCCGTTGTTGCTTTAAGTTTCTGTCAAATTCAGTTTTATTTCATCTCCCGGATTATATGCTTTGGAAGCTTCACTTTATGAATCTTGTTTCAGAGAATTATTCAAAGTTTTTATAAAACAATGACATTTGATTATATTTCTTTTGCTTTTTCTTGAAAAAGATAAATGTGTGCTTTTCTTTTGGCTGTAAAATCCATGAATTTTGAGTCGTTTCCCGGGTTGTTCTGTATTCAAATATCATTCATTTTTTTGAGTTTAACTGTTCAAGAATTTGTCCCAGAATCTTGAACTCTGTATATTAAATGAGTTATGAATACTTTCATAATTTGAGCAATTACCTCAGATTTGACAGACAGGGAGCCTAATCAAATATCATACATTTTTATAGCATTTTTATTTGAGAAAGTGATTTTCTTGATGATCTGTGTAGAATACTTGCGGAATTTGAGAATTTAGTCCAAAATTTACAGAGAGAGGATCTTAATGGATAGCATTTCAAATTCGGAGGAGAATACTGATATGGGATATCAGCCGTCATCTTCTTTGGATCAGACTGATCAATCACCAACAGAGACTACCAGTTACTCAATTATTAGTGGAGAATCTTTTGCTTACTGCAGAACGAGTTCCGTGACCTCAGCGTTTTCTGAGCACACGGATGACAACAGCTGTTCTGAGACAGCCTCTCCTAATTGCTGGCCTGGCATGAAAACTCCAACTCGTGCAGCCCTTTCGAGATTAGGAATGAAGCAGCACAGGTATCCTTATGATGAAAAGCAGCACAGTGACGACACAATGGAGTTAGGTGAGTTTACAATGTTATACATGCATTCCTCCTAATCTAATATATGAATCACCCTCTTGTGGTTTGTGAATCCTGCTAAATTGCTAATTACCCTCATGATTTTGGAATAGTCTTGAATCACTTTCGAAAATTTTGTGGATTAGTCTACTTATGATTTACCTAAGTTTTTTGCCGATTTGAGGGTAATTTGCATGGTTTTCCTGTCATTCAGGGGATAATAATCTGCAAGTTTACCAAGCTATGGTGAAATAATTTGCAATTTCTTCTAAATTATACGACGATACAAGTATGCTCAATTGTTACTAAAATATTTCAGAGCTGGAACTGATGAAGGAGAGATTTTCAAAGCTTTTGCTGGGGGAGGACATGTCAGGAAGTGGAAAAGGGGTTTGCACTGCAGTGACAATCTCCAATGCCATAACAAATCTCTATGGTAGGCATTTTTTTTGTATCATAATGGATAGTATTATAAAGAAGAGGCAAATATGTTAGTTATTCTGTCTAATCTATCCAAAAAGAACCAAACTGTCAATAGCAGATCTATTATGAATTCGTTACTGTTTTTAGTATGTTTCAATGTTAGTACATCTTTGGAACCCTTAATAAGGTGTAGTGGACTCTATTGATGGAGAAAAATAGGCTAAAATATCGTCTATTGTACTATCAAATCATATTTAGTACTGTTTACCAATAACCAAACATGCTGTTTATGCATTTCAGCTTCAGTATTTGGTCAGCATCAGAAGTTAGAGCCTTTGCGTCCTGATAAGAAATTGATGTGGAAAAGAGAAATGAATTGCCTTTTATCAGTCTGTGATTACATAGTAGAATTAGCCCCTGCATTGCAGACTTTGAAAGATGGGACTACTTTAGAGGTGATGACTCTTTCTTTTGTTTTTTGGACTTCTGCTTTCCTGGTCTCGTGTCGCTTAGCAAATGTATGTATTTCAGGTTATGACAAGCAGACCAAGATCAGATATTTACATCAACCTTCCTGCTTTGAGAAAATTAGATGCAATGCTCCTGGTAAGAACATTTTTATCTGCTAAAATCTAGATATATTCTTTTAATGAATGATTCTGCCTTTCTCCAATGGCTAATGAAATTAGTTTTGTACATAGGATATACTGGACAGCTTCGAGAAGACAGAATTTTGGTATGCAGATCCTGGAAGCATGTCAGGAAATTCAACACGTTCTGGATCATTCAGGAGGATACTTCAGCCTCAGCCTCAAAGAGTAGATGAAAAATGGTGGTTGCCGGTTCCTTGTGTTCCTTCTACTGGCCTATCTGAGAAATCAATTAAACATTTGTTCCAAAAGCGCGATTGTGCCTACCAAATTCACAAAGCTTCACTGTCCATCAATAATAGCATTCTTGCTGAAATGGAGATACCAGAATCATACCTTGCAACTCTGCCTAAGGTAGGTTGGCACCACGAATTTTTCATAACAATTGCATAGACCAGAAAACTTGTAGTAATCAATTCTCTAACATCGTTTTTGGTGATTCTAGAATGGAAAAGCAAGTGTGGGAGATAATATTTACCGCTACATGTATACCACAGAAAAATTTTCCCCGGGTTGTCTTCTTGATTCTCTTGATATAAGCTCTGAACATGAGGCACTTGAGTTTGCAGACAAGGTTGAAGCTTCAATGCATACATGGAGACGTAAATGTGTGACTCACTCTAAATCATCATGGGACATGGTTAAGGACTTTGTGTCTGAGATTGATCGAAATGATAAGAATAATGTCTTAGCCGCAAGAGCTGAGACCTTGTTGTTCTGCCTGAAGCAAAGATATCCAGAACTCTCACAAACTACATTGGACACAAGCAAGATCCAATTCAATAAGGCAAATTTATACCTTTTCTTTGTACAAATCAATGTCCATGCAATGCCATGCCGGACAATATTTGCTAAGCTAAAATCTTGTTTGTTATAATGTCCAACACTGTGTTCCATTGTTTTGCGGCAAGAAAATACTTAATGTATTGAAGTTCTCATTTTCTCTCTGCACTTCCTTGCAGGATGTAGGACAAGCAGTCCTGGAGAGCTATTCTAGAGTGTTGGAAGGTTTGGCATTCAACATTGTTGCTTGGATTGAGGATGTACTTTTTGTACATAAAACCATGAAAAAACGAGAGTAGTATGAATAGCAGCAATGAAATCAGCAGCTAGTCATGGTTAGGGGTGAAATTTCACTTGAACACTCCGGCTGGTAGCACGCCATAGTACAAAAGTTGCAACTTACAGAATTCAACATAAGATGTACAGAAATCTGTTCCTAGGATTTTATCATGACAATTGACTGATTTTGTTCCTGCTGAGTTTTAATAGTACAAGTGAAAACCTTTGGTTTTTTGAATGTCTCCCGTTTGATCTGATGTCCGATGTTTTCAGGAAAATTTCCAGTCTTAAAACATCTTTGCATGTTATTACCGAACAGTAATGAATAGGACAACAATGTGATTTATCGTCTTCTCTCTTTTTTCTTTTTGTTTTTTTTTCTTTAGTACAAGGCAGCTTCCATGACTAAAAACCTCGTGTAGGCTATAGATATGCTTGCCTAGCATGGCTCACAAACTAAAAAGTGAGCTAGCTCGTCCTGTTCTAAGACCAACTCGTGCGAGCCAACAAATGACTCGCACGAGTGATTTCATTGCTCGGCACGTGCCTGTAGCTCGCCAACTTAACACCCTACCTCTATTCCACTGAAACTTCGTTCTTCTTTTATGATTTTTCCCTGTTTGATCTGATGGGTGAATACCTTAAAATTTATAAGTCACGAATTGCTTTCCCTCTTTACTATTTTGTACGTCCTGTGACTGCGTGGTACCAATCTGCTTGCTCTTGATTTCTGAACTGTAATGGTCGAGATAATTTGTAAAAACTGAGCCTAATATAGGATCTTAGCGTGATGACTTCGGTTTTTAGTTAATGCTACTCTCAACTGCTATTTACATTGATTCATGCGGAGTCAAACGTGGAGAAATGCCTATCTGGGGATATTTCGATTAAAGAAGTGACGACTAATCATATAACAAGTTCTTAAAAAAAGCATGCGGTAGATTTCTTCAACCGAGTACCACCCCAAGCTTCAATTTGATTCAATTTATTAGTTCACGACATGCTCAACTTTCTATCGTTCGAGATAGTTCGACTTTTGCAAATCTATCATTCATTTTTCTTGAAGATCCCACCAAAAGATACAATGAATTGGACATTTTTTGCCATTTCCAATGAATATTGAGGTCAAGAAATTCATGAAAAAACATGAATATATTGCTTTTCGGGTTGTTCTCTTCGTGTTTCAGTTTTGTTTTTTAAGTTTTGAATTCATTTTGAGTTTTGTATTTTGAGTGTCTATTTTGAGATTGTTGAAAATATGTTCTTTCTGGCATTTTTAAGAATTGTTTTTCAAAACATAAAAATGAAAAACGCATTTACTTGAAAATCTTGAGAATATTTTTTATGATACTTTCTACAAAAAAATCACCACAACACCACAACATCACCACTGCCAACCAAAATCAACACAACCACCATTGCCCTCGCCACCACCAAAGTCAACACAACCAGTCACCACCGCCAACACAACCACCACTACCATTGCCAATCAACACAACCAGTTAAGACAGCCACCACTGCCCTTGCCACCACCAAAATCACACAACCAGACACCATGCCAACACAATCACCACTGTCATTGCCAATCAACACAACCAGTCAAGACAACCAATCCACTGCCATCTGAAGTCAACACAACCACCACCGCCACCACCAAAATATGTAGGAAATCTTATTGTTCAAAATCATATTTTGATGGATTAAAATGTTTATGTATGGATGAATTTGGAATAGAAAAGAATGAATTTGAAAAATCTGACCGTTAATTTCAAGTTTTGGTGGTTTTCTTGTGAAGCAACATACCTTTTCAACGTGGTTTTGGTGGTTTTCTTGTGAAACAACATACCTTTCCAACATGGTTTGAAACCATTTCGCATGGGAATGATTGAACATTATAAATATGAGTTAATTTTCATTCCAAAATTCACTTTTTAATCACTTGAGATGATTCCATTTCATACTAAATTCTGTCCATTTATTCTTTTCTTCATATAATCACTTTTATATACCTTTTTTTACTTGTACACTATGAAGAATCACTTGAAACTTTTGTTGTACTTCATTTCAGGCTTGAATCCTACAAACTATTTGTCATTATAATCCTCAAAAGCTTGGAAGAGGCAAATATCATTTGAGGACAACGTATTTTCGTTATCAAGTCTTATTTCTTATTTCAATTTTCATTTCATCTTGTTGTCCCTTTTTTGTTTCCATTGCTATAATATTTTCCAACATTCTCAAATGNCACTTGATATCATTCCATTTCATCCTAAATTCTGTCAATTTATTTTGTTCTTCATATAGTCATTTTTATATACCTGTTTTCACTTGTTCACTTTGAAGAATCCTTGAAACTTTTGGTGTTCTTCATTTCAGGCTTGAATCCTACAAACTATTTGTCATTATAATCCTCAAAAGCTTGGAAGAGGCAAATATCATTTGAGGACAACGTATTTTCGTTATCAAGTCTTATTTCTTATTTCAATTTTCATTTCATCTTGTTGTCCCTTTTTTGTTTCCATTGCTATAATATTTTCCAACATTCTCAAATGATATTCCATAATTTACTGCGATGGAAACGGAGTCTACACTATATTTTCCAACATTCTCAAATGATATTACATAATTTACTGGGATGGAAACGGAGTCTACACTTGCAACTATCAAGATGATGAATCAAGACTTGGTACGATTGGATAGATTCAACGGTGCAAACTTCACTAGATGGCAAGACAAACTGAAATTCCTTCTTACCGCGTTGAAGATTTTTTATGTTCTTGATTCAAAACTAGAGCCTATTCCCGAAGCAAATGATGAAGATACTGACGATATTCGTGCAGAAAGAAAGAAGTGGGAAGATGATGAATTGATGTGCCGGGGTCATATTCTAAATGCACTATAGGATCGATTGTATGATCTTTATACCAACACTACTTCGGCAAAAGAAATTTGGTACGCTCTTGAAAGTAAATATGAAGTGAAGAAGAAGGTAAGAAGAAAATTTTGATTGCTAAATATTTTTATTTCAAAATGCTTGATAATATTCCCTTGTTGCCTCAAGTGCATGAAATACAAGTTATAGTCAACAAACTGAAAGCGGTGAAGATAGAACTTCTCGAAACCTTTCAAGTGGGAGCAATTATTACTAAACTCCTGAGGTCTTGGAAAGGTTATTGGAAGAAGATTCTTCATAATTTCGAAGACTTCTCTTTGGAGCAAATACAAAAACACCTTCGAATAGAGGAAGAATCAAGGACAAGAGATAAGACCGAAAGTTCTTATGATGGCTGTTTAAAAGCCAATGTCGTGGATAATGTTGACAACACCAACAAGAACAAGAATAAGGGAAAACCTCTTGGTCCTAAAAAGGATCAAGGGAAGTTTAAAAATAAGCTCAAGGGACCTTGCTATGTTTGTGGAAAGCCGGGACACTATGCTAGAGATTGCTGGCATAGAAAACAACCGAAGAAGGAAGGACGTGAACTCCATTGATGAAATTATCCCTACGGTGAGGGAAATCAATGTAGTCCAAGGGAAAGTTCCGAGATGGTGGTATGACACCTGTGCAACCATCCATGTTTGCTATGGTAAGTCAATCTTTAAAACTTATCATGACATTCAAGATAGTCAAGAAATTCAAATGGAAAATGAAGGAAGGTCAAAGGTGATTGGCAAAGGGAGCGTGGAAATCAATTTCACTTCGGGGAAGAAAATAATTTTGACCAATGTCCTTCATGTACCTGAAATGAATAGGAACTTAGCAAGTGGGAGCAATTATTACTAAACTCCTGAGGTCTTATGTCGTTTTTTCTTTTAATATATGGCATAGTACATTAGCATATATCGGAGTTAGCACTATGAAAAGAATGATTAAATGTGGTATGATACAATGTGATATTAATAACTTCGAGAAATGTGAAACTTGTATTAAATCTAAAATGATTAGAAAACCATTTCATAGTGTAGCAAGATCAACATGTTCACTTGAAATTATTCATTCAGATATATGTGAGTTGAATGACATGCTGACTAGATGTGGTAATAAATATGTCATTCCATTTATTGATGATTGTTCTAGGTATACATGTGTATTTATTAAAACATAAGGATGAAGCCTTTAGTGCCTTCAAGACTTATAAACTTGAGGTTGAAAATCAATTAGGAAAGGATATTAAAACCTTAAGAAGCGATAGAGTTGGAGAATATCTTTCAAATGAATTCAACTCATTTTGTGAACAAAACGACATTATACACCAATGTTCTGTACTACGAACATCTAAACAAAATTGTTTAGCTGAAAGAAAAAATAGGACATTCTTAGAGATGATAAATGTTATGTTGTTAAATTCTGGATTACCATATAATTTATGGGGTGAAGCCTTACTTAGTGCATGTCATATAGTAAATAGGATTCCTTCGGAAAAGAATAAGTTTTTTCCATATGAAATTCGAAAATGTAGGAAACCTAATGTCAATTATTTTAGAGTGTGGGAGTGTCTTGCTTACTGTAAGAATATGGATCCTAAGAGAACAAAATTAGGTCTTAGAGGTATTAAATGTGCCTTTGTGGGATATTCTTCAAATAGCAAGGCTCAAAGGTTATTAAACCTAGAATCAAATGTTATAATAGAATCTAAGGATGTAGAGTTTTTTGAGAATGAATTGGTAACAAGAAAAACTCAAAATAAACTTATGCAGACANTAATTTATGGGGTGAAGCCTTACTTAGTGCATGTCATATAGTAAATAGGATTCCTTCGGAAAAGAATAAGTTTTTTCCATATGAAATTCGAAAATGTAGGAAACCTAATGTCAATTATTTTAGAGTGTGGGAGTGTCTTGCTTACTGTAAGAATATGGATCCTAAGAGAACAAAATTAGGTCTTAGAGGTATTAAATGTGCCTTTGTGGGATATTCTTCAAATAGCAAGGCTCAAAGGTTATTAAACCTAGAATCAAATGTTATAATAGAATCTAAGGATGTAGAGTTTTTTGAGAATGAATTGGTAACAAGAAAAACTCAAAATAAACTTATGCAGACATTCCAACTTCTAGAAAATCACAAAATGATACATCTACAATAGATGTTGAACCTCGAAGAAGTAAAAGATTTAGAAAAGAGAAAGGATTAGGATTGGATGAGGTGGATTCCCAACTTATTTCATTCTATCTAGTAGAAGGGTATAGGAAGGATGTTGCAAGAACAAATCCATTTGTTCTTCAAGTCGAAAGTGATCCTAAAACTTATAAGAAAGCCATGTCTTCTAGAGATTGCATTTTTTGGAAAGAAGCAATTAATAACGAGATGGATTCTATTATTTCAAACAACACTTGGGAAATAGTTGATTTACCAAAGAGTTCTAAATCCATTGGTTGCAAATGCATGTTTAGAAGGAAATATAATTCTGATGAAACACTTAATACATATAAAGGTAGATTAGTAGCTAAAGGATATTGTTAAAAAGAAGGAATATATTACTTTGACACATATGCACTTGTGGCCAGAATAAACTCGATAATGATTTTATTTACACTAGCATCTATTTATGATTTACATGTTCATCAAATGGATGTTAAGACGACATTTTTGAATGAGTCTCGAGGAGGAGGTCTATATGGAATAACCAGAAGGGTAAAATTCTTCCAGGAAATGAACATAATGTGTACAAACTAATCAAATCCTTATATGGATTAAACCAAGCCCCTAAAAAGTGGCATGAGAAATTTGACTTCAAAGCAATGTCAAATGATTTTAATCACAACTCAGTAGACAAATGTCTATACACTAAAGTTAGTGACAATATAATCACTATAATATGTCTATACGTCGATGATATGTTGATCATTAGCAACAATATAGAGGGAATCAAAGAAACAAAGAGGTTTCTATCTTCCATGTTCAAAATGAAAGATCTTTGACAAGTGGATTCTATCCTTGGTATCAAAATTAGAAAGGATAGTGAGGGTTTTACATTGAGTCAATCACATTATGTTGAGAATGTGACAAATAAGTTCAAATATTTGAACATTAAAGAAGCTAATACCCCATTTGATCCAAGTATCAAATTGATTAATAACGATGGAAGCGCACTAGCTCAAATAGAATATGCAAGTGCAATTGGAAGTTTTAGGTACGCTGCACAATGTACAAGACCTGATGTAGCATTTGTCATGAGTAAACTAAGTAGGTTTACTAGCAATCCAAGTTCCGAACATTGGAAGGCTATCGGTAGGGTTCTTGGTTATTTGAAGAAAACTAAAGACCTTGGTCTGCAATATACAAGATTCCCTTAAATATTGGAAGGATATACTGTCGCAAGATTCCCTTATCAAGTGCAGGATAAAATAAATCCACTACAGGTTGGATATTTACTTTTGGAGGAGGTGGTTTCTTTGAAGTCTAAGAAGCAAACTTGCATTACTCACTCAACAATGGAATTGGAGTTTGTAGCATTGGCCAAAGTCAGAAAAGATGCACAGTGCCAGTCAAGATCGGGTAACGATCCGATATACAACAGATCAAGAAATTCCCAATCCGCGAATTTTACGGGTTCTAGTCGGTCGAATGCTATTGGAAAAATGTTTTACAAAACCAAACTGTGTTGCAAATACAAGGTCGGCACTTGTCCTTATATCTCCAACTGTAATTTTGCTCATAGTGTTGAAGAACTTAGAAAACCACCCCCTAAATGGTAAGATTTGGTTGCTTCCCATGATGAAGAACGATGAACCTCATCCGATCCAAGGGAGGAGTTTTAGATTCCAATTATAGAGGAGGTGCATAGGTCTTATAAAGGGAGGCGTTGTAAGAAAATATATACCAAGGAAGGCTATCCATTTGGTGAGAATTGCACTTTCATTCATGATGAGCAGTCGAGAGCCCGAGAAAGTGTCGCAATAAGTTTAAGAGGGAGTGGTAGTAGTGGATCAAACTTGAAGCCCTCAAATTCGAAAACAAAGATTTATAACAAGTGGGAGCTAACAGAGCATTGTCCTTTTGGCAGGAAGTGTTATTTTGCTCATGGAGCTACAGGTATAATTTTGATTGGCATTTTCAATTCTCATTGAATATGACCTAGAACTCTCAGTGGAAATCTATTTTCCTTTCACTTGATGTCATGTACATGATTTTCCTTAACCGATGTGTCTTTAGAATTCATGTCATGGTTGTGTTGAGAAGGCATAGTAGAAGGGTGCTGAATGAAAGATTCTTAGTATATAATGTGTCTTGTAATTGTATGTGAATTATCATCGATGACTTTGAGCAACACGGGTTGACCTGATGCGTTTAGCTTAGTAATGCTACCAAAAATTGCACCTGTTGAAATCCGAGCTTGACGACTGAATATGAGTACAAACAAGATATTTCGATACCTGAAATAAAAGTGTTGAGGTATGTCCTCGTCGTCCCTTCGATGTTTAAGTCAGAGAGAGAATATGAAGAGAATATATGCTGTAAATTGTGTGTAAAAGCGTACCTTGATAATGATTGAGAATGATATATTTATATGGGTAAGTGGTTGACTCCTAGTCGAACTACAACGTTAAGACTCCTAGGAGTTCAGTGCAATTGGCAGTTATAGTTTAGTTAATCTAGTGTTTCCTGGGTGTTTGGGATATGATGGGACTCTGGTGTAAAGATCCATTCCATCCTAAGGAAGGACTCTTCCTTTCGTAGGTGTGGATGATCCCAGGTGTGAGGGAGAGTTATAAATGGTTAATCAAGTCTCGAGGACAATGGTCGGTTAAAGTAATTTGAACCCAAAGAGTATTTCCCGAGGAGACCATGGCTGATAGGGATGTATGAGGTCACTTATCCTCGGGCATAATGTTGGAGCTCGGTCAATTGTTGGTATCATCATTGGCCTCTGTGCATCAATGCCAGAGCTTAGCCTCTGGGATTCTAGGATGGATGCACTTGAAAGAGCGATTGATCCTCGAGAATATAATCAGGTTTAGCATCTTTGAAGATAGGCTGCTCACCCTTTGTATTGGGACTGAGTAGCCTTGAAAGTAGGCTACTCAGCCTTTGTATTGGGACTGGCAGCCTTGAAAGTAGGCTACTCACCCTTTGCTTTAGGACTGGACAACCTTGAAAGTAGGCTGGACAGCCCTTGTCTCGGGACTGAGCAGCCTTGAAAGCAGGCTACTCAGCCTTTTGAATGATGAGCACGTGTCATGTGGCTTAGATATTAGAGCCAAATGATTACCTGTGGTAGATGATCGCCATGTGGCATGTGATGGAGGGATAGGATTGATAGTTGTCTTTCCCAGAGTCCTATAACTACCCCTTACCCCACTTCATTTGGCACTTTCGAATCCTCAAATACTCCTTGGACAACCTCGGGTTTAGGCTTAAGGTTAGAGCTCATGCCTTTTAGTTAGTTTATTTTAAGTTTTTATTTCATGAAGATGTTTGGTAGTGGTGTTCCTTAGCATTAGGCTCATCGCTCGAGGAGGGTCATTCCCTTATTCCTTATTCCATTCCTATTGACAGTCACCCTACCCTTTCCTTTCCTGAGCTTAGTAATAGGTATAAAGAGTATGAGGTGATAGGAATAGCTCGTGAATTTAGGTTGATGAACTCGTATGACGTTCGTCTACCTAGACCCAAAGACGACGTAATTAGTGCTCGAGAGGGTGAGATAGTTGTTTATAGGAAGGCACTTAAAGGGGGATTTAGGTGGCCCCTCTCTCTTTTTTCCTCGAGCTTTTGACCGAGCACTATATGTGCCCCGGGCGACTAGTTCCTAATGGATGGAGGATGCTTGTTTACTTTTTTATAGCCTGTAGATATTTATCAATTGTCCCGATGTTAGATTTGCTCAGGATGATCTTCTAGTTGAAGTCACTTCTGGGCTTCAACTGTTTCGTATATTTTTCTTCCCGAGGAAAATTTAGAGTTCCTAAAATGTCGAGCTCACTTAAAGGACGGAAGTCTAAATACTTTTTTATCCAACCCTAAGAATCCGACCACCCTTTCATATGGCATGGATGATCTCCTCGGGGATGACGTCCTCAATCTAGCGAATGTCAAGGGCGTCGATGGTAGGAGCGTGCACATTTCATTTTGGTTTTTTACAGCTCGTCTGTCATATCCTCATTCTAATGACTTGTATTTAGTTTTTGTTTTCACAGCACTTGAGATGGAATTTGATCCTTTTGACCTGGCTCGAGCAGTGCATCAAAAGTCGAAGGCTCTCCCTACTAAACAGGTCGGCAAGAAAAGCAAAAAGAGGCCTTCGGAGATGACTACCGCACAGACGAAAAGAGGCCCTGGAGAAACTTTTAGGGTTGCAGCCCATAAGATCGAACCCCCACTGTTTCAGACTCCTCGAGCTCGCACTCCTGGAGGAACACCAGTAGTCGTCGACCTTGAGGACGACGTTCCACACTGCACTTCGTCGGCCACAGAGGTTGAAAAATGTGTGCTAGTCCCCGACCCCCTTCGAGAAATACCGAAGAGAGGAGATTAGCGTAACCGAATGCATTAAGGCGGTTGAGGCCCTGACCCTGACCCTGAAGGTAAAGTCGGTCTTAAAGTTGCTTCACTCGAGTAAGAGCTCGACCCTTGTGTATAGAACATTGTCGAGCTAGAGGCGAAACTGCTCGTTGCTTGAAAGAAAATTCCGAGCTGAAGGCGATGCTTCGCCAAGCTCGGGAGGAGATTGAGGTTACAAAGGGCAAGGCTGCGGACTCCAAGCTTGAGCTCGATGGCAGAACGAAGAAGCTCGAGGCTAAGCTTGAGGATGCCCAGTTTAGGGATGTAGAGGATTTTAAGAAGTCGGACGAGTTTGGGACGATAATGGATGAATATGTCATCGGCTCGTATAACTATGCGTTTAAACAAGCCTGAGCATACCTCCATTCCAAGTTTCCTGAGGTTTAGGTTGCAGAGCTGACGTCGGCATCAGAAGTGTTTGAAGGGCTCTAGTTGTCGTCATCGGAAGGCACAATGATTGAGGATGAAGATGAAGCTGATGACGAAGCTGAAGTTTTCGCTTGAGGGAGCGATGACCAAGAATAGGTCGAGTGTTTGTAATTTTTGAATGTTTTGTCAAGTATATTGCTCGATGATGGGCTTGAACATCTTTGTAAAAAAAATTATTGCCCTATCCTGGGCCTAGCACTGCTCGTTTATGCCAATCTTGGTTTTAATCCTGGTTTTTACTCATATCCAGCCATATAATCTCGAACGACACTGTTCTTAATGAATAATGTTCTTAACTCGAGGACAATAAGTTCGAAGAACATCAAAGCATAAAGCTCGAGGTTATAATTGAATGGTAGATCTCGATCAACATACGCTAATTGTCATGCGCTTTTACTTTAATCGTCCAAGTTTGAAACTCGAGAATAGTCAGCCTTAAATTCCGAGGTACTTTATTTAAATTAAGTCTGAAGCTTGAGTATAGTTCAAGCATGAATCTCGAGCAACTTTATTCCAATTTAAAAAGTTCGAAGCTCGAGGAGAGTTTAACCATGAATCTCGAGCAACTTTATTTCAATTAATAAAGTTTGAAGCTCGAGGAGGTATATAGCATGAATCTCGCGCAACTTTATTTTAATTAATAAAGTTTGAAGCTCGATGAGAGATATAGCTTAGTGATTCCAGAGCATTTTATTTAACGAACAGTGTTCGAAGCCCGAGGAATTATATGCTTATGTCCCGAGGTCTCCATATGTTTTTTTATTTTATGGAACCACGAGATCGAGGTCTCCATATGTTGCCCGAGGAGTGCAAAATGGTGATGCTTACCCGGGGCAAGGCTTTCGGGTGCTTGCGCTATGGCAAGGCTTTGAATTGCTCGCTCGGGGCAAGGCTTTGAGGTGCTCGCTCGAGGCAATGCTTTTGGATGCTTGCGCTGGGCAAGGCTTTTGGGTGCTTACGTTATGGCAAGGCTTCGAGGTGCTTGCTCGGGGCAAAGCTTTGATGTCGTTGGGATTAAGAACATTTCGTGGGGAGGAAATCCCAACACTATTGTATTCAATTGAAAATCTTCTAAATATCAAACGTGGGCACGCAGGCCTGATAATCGGAAAATTAAAAAGACACGGGGCATGTAAGCCTGACAAACTTAAAAAATTCAAGATGAAAGAAAAATTACAAAGTAAAGGCGAAAAATAGACTACTTGTAGTAGATCTTCAGATTATCCGCGTTCCAAGGTCTGGCCAGTGGTCTTTCCGATGTGTCCCTTAGGCTATAGGCTCCTTTGCGAACTGTCTTATGACCTCAAAGGGTGCTTCCCACGTGGCCCCTAGCTTGCCCAGGGCATGACCCGTAGCTTCTGCTATCCTCAACACAAGATCCCCAACTCTGAACTTCCTACACTTCACCCCGCTGTTGAAGTGTTTGGCCATTATGTTTTGGTAGGAGGAAACCATTATTGAGACTTGTTGTATTACTTTCTCAAGGAGGTCAAGGTGCTCTGTTGTTCTTTCCTCGGCCCCGGGATCAAGCCTTCTGAGGCTAGCGCCTAGTCTCGATTGGAAGGGTGGCTTCTACCCCAAATGCCAACATGAATGAGGTTTCCCCAGTTGTAGTTTTGTGGGATGTCCTATATGTCCAAAGTATAAAATGTAGCTCTTTCGGCCAAGTTCATCTAGCTTCTCTGAGCTTGTTTCTGAGATCTTGCAGGATTATTTCATTCGTGACATCAGCAAGGCCATTGCTCTGAGGATATGCAACAGATGCTAGACGGTGGTCAATCCCTAAATTGGTGCAAAAGCTTCTGAACTATGTGTTATCAAACGTTATCAGTTAAAAGGACCATGGGTATTCCAAACCTGCAAATGATGGACTTCCAAATGAACGATCTTAACTTGGGCTCTGAAATAGTGGCCAGCGGCTCGGCCTCCACCCACTTAGTGAAGTATTCAACTGCTACTATGACAAACTTCAATTTCCCTCGGGTAAGTGGAAAGAGACATAGGATGTCGACACCCCATTGCTCAAACGGGGTCGCGCAATGTATGGGGGTGAGTTCCTCTATCGGAGAATGGACGACGTTGCCAAACCTTTGATACTTGTCACATCTCTTAACGTATTCTGCTGTGTCCTTCATGGTAGGCCAGTAATATCCATATCTTATAAGTTTAAAAGCTAGAGCCCGAACTCCTTGATGGTTCCCGTACATACCTTTATGGACTTCTACTAAGGCTTGCATTGCTTCTGAAGGCCTAAGGCATCGGAGGTATGGAAGAGAGAAACTCCGACGAAATAAGACCCCTAATCATGCAATATCTCTGTGCACGAGCTCGAATGCTCCTAGCCATCCGCTGATCATCCGACAAATTTTCATTAGTTACGAAATCAACTATCGGGTCCATCATACATGGTTCTTGCTCAGTATCCATGATGGAGGGTGATTGGCTAATGCACGGCTCTGTTACCAATTTTACGTGGATCGTTCTATCAAGACCATCAACCCCCATGAAGACAATCCGTAACAAGGCATCGGCTTTAATATTTGCGGCTTGGGAAGATCTTTATAATTTTACAACTTTTGAACTGTCTCTGAAGGTCATGAACTTTCAGGGAATATGGACTCATCTTTTAATCTTTCCTTTCAAACGTACCCTCAATTTGCCCAACCACCAACTGCGGATCGCTATAAATTTCTATGTGCTCAAGTTCAAGATTAATGGCAAGCTCTTGCACAATTATAACGGCCTCATACTCTGCTTCATTGTTTGTAGCATCAAACTCAAATCGGAGTGCACATTGTATTTCTGTACGTCTGTCCGAGCTGATGAATATGACCCATGCACCTGAGCCCGAGGAGTTGAGGCTCCATCTACAAATATCTTCCACACCTCTATGACATCACTGGTCGGGTAGTCTGTTGGCCTCTGAGGTCTTGGGGTGAGTTCTGCTATGAAATCAGCCAAGGCCTACACCTTTATCGACGAGTTTGAACTCAATGTCAAATTCTCCAAGTTCAATGGCCTACTTTAATAACCTTCCAGATATGTTGGGCTTCTATAATATATGTTTGAGTGGCTGATTAGTGAGCACAACAATAGGGTGAGATTTGAAATATTGGCGCTGCTGCCACTACCAATGCAAGAGCTTGTTCGACCAATATATACCTGGTCTCCACATCAAGTAATACCTTGCTAACATAGTAGATCGGCTGTTGAGCTTTGTTCACCTCTTTTACCAACACCCCCACTCACTGCGTTCTGAGAAACTGCTAAGTATGGATAGAGAGTATTCCCAAGCTCCGGCTTCATCAGAACTGGTAGGGTTACCAAAGTGTGCTCCGGTTTTTGGAATGCCTTCTCACAATCTTTGGTCCATTCAGAGTCATGACATCCTCTTAGAGCTTTGAAAAAGGGAAAACACTAATCCACTGCTCGGGACATGAACCTGTTCAATGCTGCGACGCAGCCTGTCAATTTTTTCACCTCTTTCATATTTCGAGGGGACTCCATGGATGTAAGTGCATGTAGTTTGTCCGGATTGGCCTCAATCCCTTTGTGAGTGATCATGAAGCCCAAAAACTTGCCCCATCTTGTATTCCCAAATAGTAGAGAACACCTGATCAAGATCTTCAATATGATGCCCCGCCTACTTTCTTTTGACCACTATGTCGTCCACATAAGCCTCAATGTTCCTTCCAATCATGCCTCATGTGGAAGCTTCGATTTATAGGCATTGTGTCCCACTTCGCCTCAACTTCAAATGGTCCATGGTAGCGCGGGGAAAATTTTGAGGACCATCCTTTGGGCTTCAAACAACTCCTCCCAGAACTTGCTCATAAAAGTTAGATCCTAATCAGGTACAATAGACTGGAGTACACCATGCAATCGAACAATCTCACGGATAATAACACTTGCTACAAAGTGAACAGTAAATGGGTGCTTTGGGCAAATGAAGTGACCATACCTACTTAAACAATTGACAACCACCAGTATAGTGTCCTACCGCCTGACTTTGGCAACCCCTCAATGAAGTCTAGTGATATGTCCACCCACACTAATTCTTGGATTAGGAGCGGTTGTAATAGATCTTGAGGCGACAAGGCCATGTACTTATTTTGCTGATACACTATGCAACGAGCCATAAAATCCCTAACATCTTTCTCCATTCCATTCCAATACACCTCATGTGCTAACCTTCTATATGTTTTAAGAAGACCTAAATGGCCCACAACTCGGGAATCATGACATTCTTTCATCATGATCTCAATATGAAGAGAGAGTTTTGGTAACACTACCCTCCTTTTGTAACATAAATTCCCATCTAACAATGAGTAACCTAGTTTGGTCTTTGTCCCTATTTGTATGCAACCAAGTATTTCTCCCAACTCACATCCATGGCCACTGCCTTCTTAATTTTCTCCAATTGTAGCACCCTGGAAATGGATAAAGTTAAAACACTTAAAGAAGGTTCAATCCTCAAGAGTGCATCCACAACCTTGTTTTCCTTGTTTTCGAGGCCAGACGGTACTGAACTTCAAAACAAAGCCCAGCAATTTCTTTACATTTTTTATGATCCTTTCTAATTAGTCATTGCTTAAAGAGGTGATATGTCCTTACTAAAAAACATCGACCCAACAAGTAGTGATGCCATTTTTGTCCCGTGAACACAACGCCATCAATTCAAGCTCATTAACGGACTTCTATTTAGCAATCTGAGGTAGGGATGGGCATGGTTGGGTTGGGTCAGTTTTTGCCTCAACCCGAACCAACCCAACATGATCAGTTTAATCAAAATTTAACTCAACCTAATCCATGTAAAGGTTCCCGTATCATTTACACCAGTGTATATCTAGAATGAAGAAAGACATGACTAGTCTTAGAATCTCTAGAGTAATATAACTTTCTAGGTAGTTTCTTGATGTAATAAATCAAATAAATAGAATGAATAGCCACCATGTTTCAGATCACAAGATTTCAAATGCATTAGTTTCAAGATATTACTTTTGAAGTCGTTTCTTGGCATTTTTGGTGTTTACCAAGGAAAATCGTGTTTTTAATTTGTGTTTTGTCAAAGGTAGATAGATTTATCACCGTGAGGGTGCTAACCAGGATTTCTGTCAGCAACGGGGGATTTTCCATCAAAAGTTGCAATCTGATTTGGTAACATGGTGGATGGGAAATATTTTGATAGATGGTCGAGCATCAAGAAACTTTTTAAAGTTCGATTGTAAGTAGTAATTCGGTGAAAGTTCAATGGGCATTGATTGATCTAACCCAGGAGTTATGCTATATCGACAATTTTGGTGGCTTCTTGTAAAGCACTTTTCTTGGTAAAAATGGAGAACAATACTCAACCCTCGATTTCCCAAAGTAAGATCATATTTTGAACTAGGAAGTGGAGACAAGGATATCTTCTTTTGCCACGAGGTGCAAAACTCAACTCTAGGTTTCGTGAATAAAGATCACGTTTTTCAACTCAGAAGAGGGGCAAGGAAGACTATTTTTTCTTCCATCTTTCTAAAATCTCCTCATAGAGTCGTATTTGGTGTGTAAATTGTATGCAAAAAGAAATTTGGTTTTTGCATATGCTATATACATATGCTTTAACAGTTGCTCAATATGAGTATTGAGTCGTAGCAGTTTGAATCTCTAGCATTAAATGCTAAAAGACCACGAGACAGGCTTCCCCGTCAGACAATTTTTGTTCGGGGAGGTCAATACAGATTAATAGCACGTTTGTTTAAGCTTAAAAGTTCACTTAAATGTATTTAAGCAACTTTTTTGGCTTAAAAGTAACATAACCAAGTATGTTTGAAAGTTAAGGTAGCCAAACATCTTCCAACTTAATTATTCCATGCTGAAAACTTGGTCTTGGAATCATGGCAACAAGCCCATCTTGCACATATAGGACTTTCAGAATCAAGGATTTTGCATTTTTTTTTTGTTTCATGTTGTAGTTATTATCCTTGTGTCATATCAATTTATAACTTAACTGGAGTTTTAAATCTTCTATTAACAGAGCTATATCAATATGGTGGAGTTATCCTTGTTTATCATATCCGCAAATTACTTCTCACGTTTGCTCACTCGTAGGTTTCAGGAGTGTCCCAGTATGTATTATCGACTTGGAGGTAGTACTCTTGTCTCACACTTTTCATTTGTTGAAGATATAATTGTATTCACCAATGGTCAGAAACAGTCTATCAGGAAGATTCTTGGTTGTCTAGAGCATTATGAGGGAGGTTTCTAGTCAGTTGGTGAAAAGGGACAAGAGGGGATTCATACTACTCGGATAGGCATCTATTAGTCAGATTAGACGATTTGAGATTTTGACTAATTTTCGAAACCAGCAACATTTCACTTATCTAGGAGTCCTTTATTTAAGGGGACCAAGATGAGCTTCATTTATGATGATTTTATCCAGAAGGTTAGGGACAAGATCTCAGGTTAGGCTTCATATCTTTTATCATATAGACGGTTGTATTACTTTGCTGATTTCAGTGCTCTCCTCCATGTCATGACACCTTTTTTCAGATCATGCAGCCCCTAAGGCTATTATGAAGAACTTGAGTGCATCTTTGTACGATTCCTATAGGATTCTAAAGAACAGACACGACGTTTTTATTGACAAAGCTGGAAGGAGATTTGTCTTCCTACTGATGAGGGTAGATGATAAGTTGGTTTTATAACAAAGTTATTAGATATCTTTTCCTTCTGGATTTGTGATATTCTACTGCATTTATTGTTTTGTATTATATATAGGTGCTCTCATAATAAGAGAGACAACATTGGGAAGATAGAATCATTTTGGAGCAGTTCAAGTATAACTAGCCAAACCATGGATGCATTTGTGCGATTGAGCGAGGTTTTCCCAAAACTTCAGGAAGTATAGGCGCCCCTGCGCCATTTTAAAGCATGCATGTGCCCAACCGGAATATCACTCTCACTTGAAGGCACAGGCGCCCCGGTGCCGACCAATAGAAGACGAGTGCCCCTGCTCCCGAAAGAGGCGCAGCACATGCATGTTCCCAACCAGAATATCGCTCTCACTCGAAGGCACAGGCGCCCCAGCTCCAATCCAATAGAAGACGGGAGTCCCTGCGCCCGAAAGAGGCGCAGCTGCGCTGCAACAATACCAGTCCGTCACATAAGCCCTAAAACTGACGAGTTTAAAGGATGAACTATAAATACGGCTGGAAGAGTTCAATTAAAGGACTTTTGGGAGAAGCAATCCAGTAGCACACCCTTTATCAATATTCTCTATCAATGTTTAAGAACATGAATTGTGTTTTCTTTTATATTTTCATGGAGTAATTTATTTTTCTAGAGATACAATGTAGCCAATGCTAGAGATTATGCTTTGATCGTTTAATTATCTATTTCAAATGTTATTCCATTGGTTTATTTGTGTTTATCTACTCTTAATGCTTTCAAATGTTTGATCACCATTTGAATG
>CAIGRL010020491.1:0-10329 GCA_903798325.1 Fraxinus xanthoxyloides
GACCGGCCGGCTCGGCTCGGCTCGGCTGGCACGGTCCGGTCCGGTCCGTGTGCGGGTGCGGGTCCCTCCTTGTACTATATTAACTTTTTGGACAAATTTTATTTAATTTGGATCAAAATCAAATTCTTGAGTACTTAATAAAATTATTTTTAATTAATGGGCTTGTTTTCAGAAAATTATTTTGGAAGATCTGCTAACTGATTTTTAATCAATTAACAACTGACTTTTAATCGAACCATAGTACATGTTCGGATTTTGGGACCTGTCTAAACAGTGACGACTGTTCTGAAGATGTTTGAAGGATGTTCAAATGGCCACAAACGATTCTATAAATTGCGNATTATATTTTTTTGTCTTGAAAGACTACACAGGCTTTTTAGTAAGCTACTCAAGTTTTCGAGCTGAGCTCACGCATCCAGCCCACATCATTATCCCCTTATTGAGTACGTCAATCCGAACTAAGTGACATCGGAGGTCGGTGTCAACATATTTAATTTGGATCAAAATCAAATTATTGGGTACTCAATAAAATTATTTTTAATTAATGGGCTTGTTTTCAGAAAATTATTTTGGATGGTCTGTTAACTGATTTTTAACTAACTAACAGTCGACTTTAATCAAACCATGGTGCCTGTTCAAATTTTGGCAATGGTTCTAAAGAGGGTTGAAGGATGTTCGAATGGCCACGAACAATTCTATAAATTGTCATCCCGCTGCCAAAATAATTACACCATTTTTCACTGCAAATATTCTCTGCATTGAATCTCATTCTCATTCTCTCTCGTTCTGATATTGTTTCGAAGTAAATACACTTTATTGTGTTCGTTGGAACTCCTACAGATTGCTATGCTGCTTCTGTAGGAGACGAAATTCATTTTATCCTGGGAAACAATTGCTGGACGCCTTAGCACCGTTGAAGACAGCAAATTCATTTTAAGGAAATATCGTGAAGTCAGTAGGCTTGAATTGTTTGAAGGAGATATTCCAGAAATAGCAATTTCTCCAATTCATTAGAAGAAGGAACGATCTCTATTTATGAAACTACAAATCTAAATACCAATAAAACTACAATAAATAAAAACCATGACAAAGTGTTTCAATCACTTTTTAAGAAAAACACATAGGTACAAAATAGAAGCTAATATAAAGTGAAAATAAAATACCACAATACAACTTGATGCTACCCAACAAGACCTTTATGTTCCACACTTGTGTTGTCGTCACTGGTTCCTTTTTTTGGACTTGAGAGAGTAAAAAATGATAGTTCTACAATACTTTTTGGGTGTAAGAAGGTTCGGTGTATGAAATATGAACAAGTAATCTGATGAAATCATGAACAAATAAATAAGATTTCAAACATTAGGAGAAGCTTGATATCTTTATGAGCTTGTTTTATGACTAACATCTAAATTAGTAAGATACACGATACTTTGCAACAAGTTGACATCGAGTTGAGCACATATACAGCCTATTAATCTCTGCCGAACTTGTAAGTCGTTGTTTTCCTAATTTCTTGCGAACATTTCAAGATCACAAGAAAATATGCCAACACTTGTACTTTAATTGTGGATCGTCCTTTATAGCTTATTTCAAATTGTCTCAACTCTATTGCCCACTTCAAATTGTCTCAACTTTATTTCGTGGTTTACTTTGCTAAAGTTTTCACGGACGACACCAATTTGTTGATGATAAAAACTAGATCAACAAATTCCTTTCATCTAGTCGGACTTTCACCTCCTAAACTCAGTAATTTTGATGCTTAAATCAGAGCAAGATGAGAGATGGTTACTCGGAAGGGGATATTTGAATTTGCCTGGTTTTCTCCTTTTATGCGAGAGTATTTATAGATTTTCCTCATGATTTTGGGGCAATTCAGTCATTTAGGAAAAATGATATATGGAAATCTCTTATTGGTTAATTTATAATCGATTCTGTTATAATATTACATTTTACTGATTAGCTAAAGTGCCATTTTTTATCAGCACTTGGAATCACACTTTGAACATTTGTCAACGTGCACCTTTATTATGATTTGTAGCTAGCTTAGATGGGGAATGGCTCGCCTATTCTTGGTGCGAGCTTTCTGTGCTTTAATTCCGCTCGCGTATCTCTTACGCCTCACAAGCAGAGGGCAAAGTTCATGGAGCATATTCCTTGGTTCAAGTAGGTATTTATTCGGTTTAAGTTCAACTTTCACTTCGTCATGAAGGTTTAATCCATGATCTCAAAGGCTAGTTCAAAATCTTTTGGTAGAATTTTTTGTGGCTGCTAAATATCCCAAGTAAAATCAAATTCTTTCTGTGGAAAATTTTCGGGGAACTCTTCCTACAAATGGGCCTATAAATTGTCATCATTTCCCGTAGGTGCTACATGTTCTAGGTGTAAGGAGGAGGTTGTAATCATAGTTATAAGACTCGGCCTGATAATTGGCCCGAACGAAGATTAAGGTGATCATTGACTGAGAAGGAGGTTGAAAATCATAACTTAAAAGACCTGACCTGATAATGGAACCAGCCGAAACTTTAGGTTGTCGCATGGGTTCCATCGATGACCTGGTTGTTGAATTGTTGGATCAATTCCTGTCGACCAGTTACTCAAATTCTGTTGAATATAACAATATAATATCAATTATTGCCATTCACTAAATTAACTTTAATTTTGTGACTAACCATCACTTTACAAGCCGAAATCAACAAAATATTACTTCATTTACTCTAAAGAAGCATTAGTTTCAACATTTTACAGGTCAAAATGTAACAAAGCACTACATTTACTCAAAAAATAAACATCCAATTCATCACTTTAGAAGTCAAAATCCAGCAAACAATTCTTCATTTACTCTAAGTCTTAACAACTTTTTCAAGCATCGGTTTCATCAACTTATAAGTCTAACACTATTTCAAGCCCGTTTAACGTAACTTTTGAAACTTAAAAACAACTTTTGAATCGATTTGACTGATTTTAAAAACATATCTAATGTGACTTCATTTAAAAAACATATCTAAAATAGGAAGTACTTTTAAAATTTAATTTCAAACAAAAATTAAGATAACTTCATCAAAAAACTCTTTGACATGAAGTAAAAAAAAAAAGTCACGCCAAATTGAGTGCCTTCATTTAAATAAACATCGATTTCATCAATTTATATGCCGAGATCCTACAAAACACTACTTCATTTACTCATATTCAACAAAAGTTTCAGAATTAATAATTATTAATGGTTTCTTCAAATCTCAACTATTAAATTAATAATCCATTTTCTTCCACTGTTTTATTCTGCTACAAAATATAAACACACAGTATATTTGAAAAGAAAAAATAAAATTTGAAGTCTCTTTAACATGCAACAAATCGAGCAGGTCACCAAGTTGCGAGTCACCGTTATGATTTATGTGAAAAAGCCAGTGGGCTTGCCGGGTTGTGGATGGTCCAACTGTTAAGCGGCCAAATTGTTTATAATTTGACTGAGTTGGATGCTATCCTTCCATTTGTTATACCCAGATTGAAGCTCATCATGCACGTTTTGATCTTGAAATGCAGCACTTGCTTATCATTTTATAGAAACTCAGCCATCTTCAATGCATTTCTGCGTGACCTAGAAATCTCTGTACATGTTGCAAACTGCTTTCATTGTCATTGCCGACTGGTTGAAGTAATAAAATCAGATGAACTCGGCACCACCTGTTGAAAATGAATTGATCAAAGATGGACACGACTTCTTCGGAATTGGGATGATATGACAGGATTCTTATAATAAAATGACAGCAACGACCAATATTTCTAAACCTGGTACTATTTCTCCATATACCGTCGACTATACGGCAATCATGGAGGGATTCGAGCAAAAAATTCAATTATGTCCGCCAACTGTCTCTCATTGCCAAGAAAGTGGGACCTTTATATCACACCAAATCCCTTTACCTAAAGCTATTTCCACGTCACTTTCTTGAGCTCGTTTAAGAAAATCCCAAGCTTCAACTCTCAACACTTTAAAACAAAAATCTAAATTTGCAAAAAATAGGAAGTTTGCTAGTGATCGATTGTAGAAATATCGTAACTGAGGTAAATAATTCAACCTTCCACTCTCCAAAGGGTGAATAGCAGCTTTGATAGTGTAGGTTTAAGGATCCCCATTATTCGACACCAAGCAAATAGTATAGCTCACTCGCACCACATTTGCTTGCTTCGTTTCATAATTTAGTTTGGTTTGATCGGCCCCATGATTTTCTTGTACGAAGATTACCATATGATTTGATGGAAGAGAATTCTTTTGCCCTTTTATTTTATTTTATTTATTTATGTTGCAATAAACATACTTGATATCTCGATTGGATTAAAGACCCCCATTAATTGTGAAAATGCCAAAATAGTTTTTATAAATTAATTGCAGGATTGACCTATTTATGTCCAATGAGAAGGAAAAAGTAATCAATGAATGCAAGATAGTGAGCTTTACATTGACAAGTTGGTAACAATCATGCTATAATATTTATGTCAGAGAATTTTGACAGACGATGCTTGGCACACCATTGAAAGATCAAGATGTGAAAACAAAAAAGAAAAAAGAAAAAAAGACCAATTATATTCGATCACATCAGAGTCGATATCATTTACGAAAATGTTACATTACCCGAAAAATGCCTGAACGAAGCACTGACCGACCCTCACAATAGGGGGTGGGGTCCACTTTTTTTTTGCATTTTTTTATTCACGTGGGCCCGGCTAATGTGAGAGGCGGTCAAAGCCTCCGTCAAAAAAATTCTGGCAGGGAAGCTTTTTTGTATCATTTATATTAAGATTTTCTTGTGAGCTTTATTGAGTTGATCCAGCACACTTCCCACGGTTTTCCCTCTCTACTCAGAATCTCCAATTGCATGTTCTGATACATTAATCTTGTGAAAGAATCTGATAGTTGAGGAAATGCAGCACTTGCTTATTATTTGATGGTATTGCTGGAGATAGAAACTCAGCCATCTTCAATGGATTTCTGCTAGAAATCACTGTACATGCTGCAACTGCCGAGTTCAAAGGGGTGCCGTTATATCAGATCAGATTAACACGGCGCCACTTGTTGAGAATTAATTGAAGCTGCAGTCAGAGATGAACACGACTTCTTTGGAATTAGGATGATATGACAGGATTCTTGTAAAAAAATAGTAGTTGCAACTTTATGATTGTGTCTAAAAGTGGTACTATTTCTGACTATAGGGCAATCATGGAGGGACTTGAATAAAAAATTCAATTAGGTCCGCCTTCTGTCCTCCACTATCAAAAGACGTTGAGATGTTTTTATCTCATCTACTCCCCTTACTTAAAGTTACTTTCAAGTCACTTTCTTGAACTCGTTTAACAAAATCCCAAGCTCCATCTCCAACGGTCCAAAAAATAAATATATAAATCTTCAATGAATAGAGAGTTGGCTAGTGATTGATTGCATAAATATCGCAACTGAGGTATACAANACTTTATGATTGTGTCTAAAAGTGGTACTATTTCTGACTATAGGGCAATCATGGAGGGACTTGAATAAAAAATTCAATTAGGTCCGCCTTCTGTCCTCCACTATCAAAAGACGTTGAGATGTTTTTATCTCATCTACTCCCCTTACTTAAAGTTACTTTCAAGTCACTTTCTTGAACTCGTTTAACAAAATCCCAAGCTCCATCTCCAACGGTCCAAAAAATAAATATATAAATCTTCAATGAATAGAGAGTTGGCTAGTGATTGATTGCATAAATATCGCAACTGAGGTATACAATCCAACCTTTCATCACTCATTAAAGAGTGCAATCCTAGACTAAATAGGAGCTTTGATGATCGGTATCCTGAATTAGATTCCCATTATTCAACGCCGGCGAATGTTGTAGCTCATTCTCACAACGTCTGCTTGCTTCGTCTCATAATTTAGCCCTTGTTTGACAACCATTAAAATTAAAATGAGTTTTTAAATAATGATTTTTTTTTTTTAAGAATGTATGATTAAAAAGTAGAAATTTTTTGAATTTATGTATAAAATATTTTATTGTGAGAATGTATAATTGAAAATCAGATTGAGAAAAAAGAATTTTATTTTTATGATTGTTAAACAGGAGCTTAGTTTGGTTTTGGTCAAAAATATTTTGATGGAATAAAACTCTTGTGCTCGTTTCTTTTAATTGTGACATAATTGGTAAACTATGATGATCAAGTGAAGACAATTGTCTGACTATCCCTATGTTAGTCTAACTGCCATTATGGTAGATCGAATCACTATGCTAGTCTGAATGTCGTTATGGTAGACTGACTACCGCTATACTAGTTCGACTATAGTCGTGTTAGACCGACTGCTTCAATGATCGATCGACTATCATGACTCCAACCTCCTGAACATCCTTTCAATTGATTGATAACCTCCAACGGTTATTACTAATCCAATCAACCACTTAGTGGGTGAAATTTGACCATTCATTAAGTGGGTGAGAATCATCTAATGAATTGACATATTACACCAGGTGTTTGGACAATAACCGCTTAATAATTACATGGTACTAAGCATCTATAAATGCCCCCGAAGACGTGCTACGTACAGAGATCTTTTTTTACAATAATTTTTTGGCATTCTAATTCTCATGTTGGAGGTACAACGGGGAAAAACCTACAACCTATTCTTGTAGGTGTTTCATTATTCACCAGAGTAGCAGAAGTCGCCTTGCGACCTTATTAATAGAGGAAGACGATTTCAATGGCTCCGATGAATAATTAAAGGTGTTTCTTCCACTGGTTCCCTAGGGTCGTGCGATACGCCCATGGTACATTAAGTAACTCGTTTGCCCATAGTCCTTTCTTTTTTTCCAATCTTGTTTTCAAATCCCATAATATTGTTTGGTTCATTACTTTGGCTTGCCCATTCAAATGTGGGTGAGAGACAAAAATGAGTCTATGTTCTATTGATAACCCTCTCAAAAAGCTTTTAAATTGTGGTTGTTAAACTGCCTTTTGGAATGCAAGTCGTTGTTCTAGTTGAAATTCTAAATGAAACTTGCAAGATGGGTGTCATGCAGCTCGATATCACGACTATCAGCTTAGAAGTTGACCTACTTGAAGAGGTGAGAGAGGGCAGTTGTGAAGATGGCTGCATACAAGCGAAGACTGTTGAGTACTTTATTCAAAGGGTAAGGCCAAGGGTTTTTCAGTTGAGAGATCTTGTACTAAAAGAGGCAGAAGTAGCTAGGCATCCTCATCTAAGCTCTAGCTAAATTGGGAAGGATTGTACAAAGTAGTTCGTAACCTTGGAAAAGGAGCTATAATCTTAAAGATTTAAAGGAGAAATCATTAGGCAGACTATGGAATGCCGAGCATCTCAAGAAGTACTATCAATAGGCCATCAAGTAAAAGTTTACATGATGTTTTTATTTTTAGTTGCTAGGATTTTTATTGAATTCCCTAATGTAATGTCTACTACTTGTCAAATCATATTGTAATTAATGGCATTGTTCGATAAAAAAGTATGGATGGTGGCAGATTATGATGGCACTAAGGAAGGGCCAACCTAACTTGGACGTCTTGATTGAGTCCTCATATCTAGGCAAGCTTTACGTTAAGGTACAAACATGATTTATAATTGGTTGAATCACGGTCTTCAAACTTCTCCCAGTACATCAAAGTCACCGAGGGGATAGGCAGTGAGAAACCAAATAAAATCGCTTTACGGTCCTAACGGTGAGCTTTCAAAACCAAAAAATCGATTAAGGCTCAAAATCACTATAATCGCACTCATCACTTCAAAATATCCCCTTAAGGGATGAATAACAAAACCAAAGGTTGGTTATAAGCTTAAAATCGCTCTACGGTCTTAGCCGTGAGCTTTTTAAACCAAAAAAACTGGTTAAGACTTTAAGTTACTAAGATCGCACTCAGCACATCAAAATTGCCCAAGGAGCTAGGCGGTGTACAACAAAACCAAAAAATCGGTTTTAAGCTAAAAATTGCCCTATGGCCTTAGTGGTGAGCAACAAAACCAAAAGTTGGTTAAAACACAAAATCACTAGAATTGTACTCAACACGTCAAAATCACTAGAATTGTACTCAACACGTCAAAATTTTTCATGGGACTAGGTGGTAAGCAATAAAATCAAATTATGGTTAAAGTTCAAGAATCGTCAATTGAAATAGAGGAACTAAAATTCGCTAAACAAAATCGAAGTTGCATTGACCTAAAGCAATCGACCGATCATGTTGAGAGCATAGATGTCACGGTTGACCGTCCACACATTGATCCCTGTGTAGTTGAACAGAAGGAATGGTTCAAGAGCAAACTTCCTAACTTTAACATCTTTGTCAATAGTCTTTATATGCTAATATGATGTTAGTCTAACCCAACAGAAGAGAGGCATAAAATCAAACGTACGTCGAACATGAATCGCTTTCTCAAAAAGAAATCAATCATAATAAATACAAATACGAGATCATGTCCATATCTCGGACCAGGATAAACTACTAGTCAAACTAATGACAAAAAGAAATAACATTGAAAAGTACAAGTAAATGAATAATAAGAGATTAGATCACTCTGGATTTGAGGTCCCTTCATGCTCTCTTCGTGGTACGCTTGTGTATCCAAATGTCTTAATCTGTTTAGTTGCCTTTTACTTCTCTCCATGCTGCACCAGAAATTAGTTGTAGCCCGAAAGGTCAATAGATGGATATTTGATAGTCACCCACTCCTTGGTTAGGGAGATAGAGACCACCATCATTTTTATCTCGTATGCATTCGCCACTAACATACTCCAAAGAAGCCTTGTCGATCTCTACAACATCATCTATACATTGGCTATAGAGGACCTCAGATTATCAATCTCCATTTCTTGCTCACTGACTTAGGACTCCATCTCCTTATTGAGAACTTCTGAGGCATCGAGAGACTTCTTTAAGGCTTTGCTTTTCTTCTTTAAGTTGCTCGATTCCTTGTTTTTGTCTTCCTCGAGAGTCTTCATTTCCATTTTAGAAAGCGAATCACCCTAACAAGTGAAGCTTGTATGGTCAAACCTGGTAGATAAAAAGTGGAATACAATTGTCATGCAAATTCAAATCTATATATATAAACAAAAATGAAGAAGTAGGGTGAGAATAATACCCTTCTATCATAGACTGCCAAGACCCTCTCTGCATCATCAACTTTGCACTTACACAAAGTTCTAGCATGATTAGGTATGATGCAAGCCTCAACCATAGCAACGTCAAGTTCACCCTGAGTTGGATGAAATCTAAAATTCGGGAGTGGAGAATCTATGCTTTCGGACCTAATCTCGTTACAACTCGAGCAGTCCCCTCCAACCTCAGGCGGTAGGTCAACTTCCATGGGCTCATCCAATAACTATAAAGGTATTTTGCCAATGCACTTCCCTTTTCCCCTGTCCATGCATTTCTCTTTTTTGGGGGGGAGAAGAGACAACCCGTCATTGCTCTCTAGCTTTGGCCTAGATAGTGAGCTCAAAACTCCCACCAAGTCGAAGTCCATACTTGCATGCATACAGCAAATCTTATTAGGCACAAAAACTAATAAGTGAAGATACCCATAAGTTTTAAAGTAAAAACATTAAATGAGAGCCTACCAATGAGTCGGCCAACCCCCCAACATCAACATCTTCCTCATGGCTAAAACTTAAGATAGAACAGGTGTAAGAGGTGGTAGGCTAGTCAATTATTGTATTTGAGAGTTCAAGAGGGGAGTAGTTCGACAAGACTATTGAAAAAGCGAAATTGAGGGTGTCTCCAATAAGTATTGAATGGAAATTGGCCTTCCGAAGGCTGAACGAAGAAAAATCGAGACTTTCACCTATTGTTGGAATTTCTATAATTAGTAATATGAAGAGGAACTCTTATAGTAAAGTAGACAAATATGTTATATTGGAGTAGGTTGTGTAATTCAAATAGGCATCTAAAGAGGTCTCCATGCACTGGGATTTATATGGCTAGGAGTAAGATGATATTCGCTAAAAATTGAAATAAAGAAAGGATGGAGAGGAAACCTCAAACCCCAATCCATACAATCTTTATACATAGTAATCTTGTGGGAATCTAACTTGAAAAGCTCTTATTTAGACCTACTGGTAGAATGACTAGCTTGCCCACAGACCACGGGCGATCGACTAGCATTAAAAAAAATGCCGACCAACTTCTCTCATCTCTCATTTTCACTCTATCTCTCGCGCCCCATTTGATGTGCAAAAAGATGAATCTAAGATTTATTGCTATAAGACGACAACAAAATCACTTTCTATATATAAATAGAATATATCTACAAACTAAAGGGATTTTAAGAAATATAAGAGTGAAGGAGGACAAAATTAC